>CAUYLG010040092.1:0-66811 GCA_963573385.1 Cacajao melanocephalus
CCTCTTTTGTTTCGCCTGCCGGGGAAGGTGGACTGGCCAGGTGAGCCTCACCCAGTAGAAAAGCCCGCCAAAAGCCATGGGCGGACTCTGGGCCAAACAGCCAATCAGGTGTCAGAATCAAAGATCAGTCATTCCAACGGAAGTTGAAGGAAACTCCTCTCATAGGACGAGAACTTGAATGGGGCGGGAGTAAGCTCCAGATTAAAAGACCTCCTGCCCCTCACCTGTGCTGCGGCTTTCCTTTTCTGGGATCCCCTCCCACAGCAGCGCGGGAGCTGGCTTTTCTCCGTCTCTCTCTACTTCTCTTTCTCTTTCTGCCTGATAAATGGCTTTTCTGCAAAAGCTCCTGGGGTCCGATATTTCCTTGGACAGTATCACGGCGCCAGGGCCTCCTACCCATTCTTGGGCGGACAGGAGCCCAAGGGCCTGAGCACGCCCGGGCACCTCCCGTCGGGGAGCTGAGCCTCCCCCGCGTCCTGCAACCCGGTCACAAGAACCTGGCTTTTGGATGAGGCTATGACACAGGCTTGTCCAATGACAGCCGTCTGTTTGGGAACAAAAAGGAAGGCAGTGTTGTGTGGCTCACTTCCCAAGCTGAACTTTCCCTTCGCCGTGGTGAGCTTGGGGTCCTGAGATCCTGTTTTCATTCACGGAGGCTTGAGTGGTTCCCCGGCAGCCACAGGAGTCGCTGCGCCCGGAAGGTGGCTTTCCTTGGGCACTTTTGGCTCCAGGAACGTGGGTTGAGAGCGTGGAACGTTTCTGCCACAAAAAGAATCATTCTCAGGAAACTAAAGGAAACGAAGCTCTGAACAGGGGAAGGTGGATGCAGAAGACGTGTACCGCGTGACGCTGTGTATCCAAAGTTCAAAACCCACGCTGATGAATCCAAGGACAGGGACGGCTCTTCAGAGGCAGGTAGTGAGCTGGAAGGGACCAGGGGGCAGCAAATGAGGACGGTGCTCTTGTTATTAGTGATCTGTGTGCTGCTTACATGGGTGAGCTCCCTTGAGAGCATCCTTCCAGTGGCACACTTGCGATTTGACTGCTTTTCTGTATGTCTGTCGTACGTCAACACATATCTCCCCTGTAAGTTCCCAACCTGAGCTCTGTGTAAAGACACACTGAGAATGTCAATTACCAACTTACCTTTACAGGACAAGGAGAAGACCAGAAATCATCTCTCCATCTGCCCTAAAACAAATGCATCATTTTGTTTTTGTTTTTTGTTTTGAGATGGAGTCTGGCTCTGTTGCCCAGGCTGGAGTGCAGAGGCGCTCACTGCAAGCGAAGAGAAGGCCAAACACCAAGAAAGTCAGAGAAGCTATCACAGCCAGGAAGAATCTAAGTCATGAGGAGGGAACGTCATGGGGTATCCTGGGTGAAATCCTGAAAACAGGAAAAGGACATTAATTAAAAGGTAAGGACCTGTGACTACAGTATGGACTTTAGCTAATAATGTCTCGATATTGGTTCACGAATTATGCAGATGTGGCAAGGGAACATAAGATGTTAATGATGGGGAAATTTGAGTGCGGCATATGGGAATTCTGCACTAGTTTGCAATCTTTCTGTAAATGTAAAGCTATACTTTAAGTGTTAAAACAGGGTCAGGTGCAGTGGCTCACACCTGTAATCCCAGCACTTGGGGAGGCAGAGGCAAGAGGATCACTGGAGGTCAGGAGTTTGAGACCAGCCTGGGCAACATAGTGAAACTCTATCTCTACCAAAAAAAATTTAAGAAGTAGCTGGGTGTGGTGTGAACACCTGTAGTCTCAGCTACCTGGGAGGCTGAAACAGGAGGATTGCCTGAGCCCAGGAGTTTGAGGTTGCAGTGAGTTATGATAATGTCACTGCACTCCAGCATGGGTTAAAGACCAAGACTTTTCTCTCTCAAAATCAGTCTCTCTCTCTCTCTCTATACACACACACACACACACACACACACACACACACACACACACGTAATTTCTATCTGTATATATATCATCTAACTATCTATCTACCTATCTATGAGATAGAAAAGTTTTCCAGCCTCACAGTTGTAGAAGCTGGGAGAGCAAGATGAAAATGCTAGCATGGTTGATTTCTGGTGAGAATTGTCTTCCTGATTTACACATGGTTGTCTTCTCTCTGTGTGTCACCATGGTGGAGAGAAAGAGAGAGAGAGAGCGAGCGCAAGGTGTCTGGTGCCTCTTTGTATAAGGGCACTAAATCATGAGGGCCCCACCCTCATGACTTTATCTAAAGCTAATTAGCCCCAAAGACCCCATCTCCAAATACCATCACACTGAGGGGTTAGAGGTTCAGCATATGAATTTTTGGAGAGACACATTCTATTTTTTTTAATATTTAAATATTATTCATTTATTTATTTTGAGACAGAGTCTTACTCTGTTGCCCAGGCTGGAGTGCAATGGCGGCATCTCAGCTCACTTTGTCCTCTGCCTTCTGGGTTCAGGTGATTCTCCTGCCTCAGCCTCCTGAGTAGCTGGGACTATAGGCACCTGCAACCATGTCTGGCTAGTTTTTGTATTTTTAGTAGAGATGGGGTTTTGCCATGTTGGCCAGGCTGGTCTCAAACTCCTGACCTCAGGTGATCCTCTCAGCTCGGCCTCCCAAAGTGCTGGGATTACAGGCGTGAGCAGCCCATTCATACTCTCTTAATACAGGATTAGCTTCATGCAGGGGAGAAGGCAAGGGTCCCTGGGCCACCTCTCCTGCAGAGGTAGATTATGGCCCAGCTGTGCTCACAGGGAGGGGAGGGGGATGTTCTTTGGGGTCTTGTCACCTCCTCCCACCCCTGGTGACATCACAAACTGTGAAGGTATAATAGTTCGGAAGTAGTAACTGCTCTTCCCTTCCAAGTCATAGCCATACATCCTTGGTCCCCTTTCTCTCCCCTCCTGTTCTACAGCATCCAGAGATGCCAGGACCCCAATGCTTCCTTTTGGAGGCAGATCTGAGCAGGAGGGACAGAAGAAGGAGGCCAGTTTTCTGGGGCTTGTTTAGGGAAATGGAAAGAGAGTGAGGATGACTAGCCTGGGGCCCCAAAGGGGAACGGGTACTGGGGACAGAGGGCCTCCATTGGCAGGTGGCTGGGACCCAGCGGGGCTCTGAGAATGGAGAGAAAACCTGTTTGGGAGTTGAAATCTAGGGAGATCTGTGGTTGATTTATCCCCAGAGCAGGCACTAGGCAGGGTTGTGTCTGTAGGACACTCACTACCTCTCAGGTGTGTGGCAGGAGACCTGCTGCAGCCTCAGCCGTCATTCTATAGTGGAGGACCTGCTGATGCAGGAATGAGATTGAGACATACCTAGGAGGCAAGTTAGGTGAAATGCTGGAGTGAACCAAGCTGGCTTTCATCAGAGCTGACTCAAGATAACCCTCCAAGAAGCGGAATCTGTAGAAGTGGCCGACAGCAACCCAGAAGGAGCTTGAGATCACGCAGACCTCCATGATTTACCAACCAGGTGCTCATACACGCAGGTGGCAGGTGGAGAATGAGCTCTGGGACCATGGCAGGGTGTTCATTATGATCCCTAAGAATTCTCTCATTCTTACCTGTCCCAAACTCCACAATGATGACAGTTTCTTTTTATCCTCATGCATTTTACAATAATTGTTGTCATAGTAACATTTATGCTCGCCAGATCTGAAACAATCACCGGTTACTCTTGGAAGGGCTGCTTCTCGCCTTGTGTTTTAAGGCAGCAGCAAGCCTATGCTGTTGGAACCTTAACTCCATAATGCGATAGCTGCAGCGCAATATTTATAAATGCGGTCATTTCCTTCTGAGGAAAAGATGTGGGTTTCAGACCAGGGGTTCAAGATCAGCCTGGTCAACATAGCAAGATCCCATCTCTACAAAAAAAATTTTTAAAAATTAGCCAGGCAGGCTGGTTGTGGTGGGCTCATGCCTGGAATCTCAGCACTTTGGGAGGCTGAGGTGGGTGGATCATCTGAGGTCAGGAGTTAGAGACCAGCCTGGCCAACATGGTAAAACCCTGTCTTTACTAAAAGTACAAAAAAAAATTAGCCAGGTGTGGTGGTGGCCACCTATAATCCCAGCTACTCAGGAGGCTGAGGGAGGAGAATTGTTTGAAGCTGGGAGGCGGAGATTGCAGTGAGCCAAGATTGTACCACTGCACTCCAGCCCGGGTGACAGAGCAACACTTTGTCAAAAAAAGAAAAAATTAGCCAGGCATGGTGGTACACACCTGTAATCCCAGCTATTTGGGAAGCTGAGACAGGAGGATCTAAAAAATGGGTTTTGGGTTTAGCTTGACTGGAGACTCAGGTTCTTTGATGGAGTAGGAGGTGATATGTAGTGTGTGAAATGCTGAAAACCACTGAAGAATTTCAAATTACTCAGTCACCACTTGAGAAGGCTGCAGAGTGGCAGGGCTGGGATGAGATCTGTGCACAGTGAACACTTGGTTCATAGTGGGTAGGCAGTTCAAGATGCTTAAACCATTGGACTGAGCTCTTGACTCCTGACTTCCAGTCTGGACTAATGTCTTTGGCAAATCCCAGAGAATAAAATGGCAACCTTCTCCAGGGCACTTGGCTGCACAAGGCTTGGGTGGATGTGGACTGATGCAAAGATAGCTATGCACGCAGCAACTGGGCTTGTGTTCCAGAGACCCCATAACCCTCTCATCTTAGCCATCAGACCCATCAGACCCATTCGTTTCCTTTCTGGCTCCTTTTCCCCCAGTTGCTTCTCTTTGCACATTAGGCTGAGTTCCAGCCTGCCCCTCTTCAGGTTCATCCCATGGTCTCTTTACTATAACATCCTGGGAATCTATTTGGAGTTTGGGGTCATATGTATGTGCAGATGATTCAGAAGGCTTTTCCACCAGGAGAGGAGTTTGCAGGCGTCAGCACGGTGAGGGCGAGCACAGGCACAGCAGAGGGGAAAAGAAGCGCAATGCTGAGAGGTTTTTGCAGCAAAATATTCCCCCCCGACACGCAGTCTTTTTTTTCTGAGACAATCTCACTGTGTTACCCAGGCTGGAGTGCAGAGGCACCTTCTCGACTCACTGCAACCTCCACCTCCCAGGTTCAAGCAATTCTTCTGCCTCAGCCTCCTGAGTAGCTGGGATTACAGGCACATGCCACCATGACCAGCTAATTTTGTATTTTTGGTAGATACAAGGGTTTCACGATGTTGGCCAGGCTGGTCTCGAACTCCTGACCTTGTGATCCACCCACCTCGGCCTCCCGAAGTGCTGGGATTACAGGCGTGAGCCATCGCGCCCAGCCATTTTCTTTTTTTAAAGGACAGGATCTTGCTCTGTTGCCCAGGCTGGGGTGCAGTGGTGCAATCATAGCTCACTGCAGCCTCGAACTCCTGGGCTCAAGTGATCCTCCCATCTCAATTTCCCAGGTAGCTGGGACTACAGGTGTGGGCCACCATGCCTGGCTAAGTTTTGAATTTTTTTTTTATAGAGAAGGGATCTGGCTCTGTTGCCTAGGCTGGTCTTGAACTCCTGGCCTGAAGTGATCCTCCTGCCTTGGTCTCCGAAAGTGCTGGGATTACAGGTGTGAGCCACCATATGCCTGGCCTTTCTTGTTTTCCTTCTTTTTAAAGTAAACTATTTGAAAGACAACAACCTGGACATTTTTGAGAGCCTTGTTGCTTGCTATGTGGTCCATTTGGAGAGACTGATGGTTGTCATGGCCAAGAGTGTGCTCCTACCCAAGGTGCACTGGAGCTTTTCTTGGTCACCAGTTGTACCCATCTCTTTCCAATTCCATCTTCAGTAATGTCATGTTGGGAGTGGGAATATTGGCACCACAGATACTTGCAAACACCAGGAACCAGCCACCCGCCCAGAGCCAGTTGTTAAACAGTTACCAGCACACCACTGCTTCCAACTAACCTCCACTTAACCACCTCTTTCTGCAAACCAGTGCTCTTACTTTCCTCTATAACGGCCCCTGACCAATGCCTTCGTCCCGGCGACGTTCACAGCTGTTCCAATCAGGGAAACAGCATGCTTATCAAGAGTCAATTACACTTGTCCCCAAACCTGTTCATGCAAATCTATTTCTTATGGCAATTACAGAATTAGGTAAATACTGCCGTACTGATGGAGTGTATAAAAGTAATAGGGTTGTCATTTCTAGGAAAATTAAGTTGAATGCTCGGGAAAGACTTAATAAAGGCAAATTGCTTAACAACTGCTGTCAAATTGAGTGCAGCCAAAGCAACTGTAAAATTTGGGGAATGATTACATAAATCTGGGACGATTCTGGGCTTCAGCTGCTCTTTTTTTAAATTATACTGTAAGTTCTGGGGTACATGTGCAGATCAGTTGCTCTTAAGTGTCTTTAAGATCTTGCTCCATTTCAAGTAAATAAAACAGAAGATTTGAAAATAAGGCAGAAATTCAAGTAGTGAGCATGTACCCAAAGAATAGTTGCCTATTTATATATGTTAAGCTAATCTATGATATTGCAGGTGTGCTTTTATCATCTTTTTATGACTCCACACTCTCACCCACTTTTTGCAAATGATGGGCCATCAGTCCCCATCTTGCTGGCTAAGACACTTTTACTGTAACTTGTGCTGTCCAGTCATTTCAGGGACGCACAGTTTTGTTTTAGCTAAAGACCTAGCCACATAGTCTTAGCTCTGTCGTCTCAAGGGTTTCTTCTTGTCCACCACATGGTTCAACCTGAGACCAGAGAAACAGAACCAATAGGATGTATGTGTGTGATTATCTATCATCTGTCTGCCTATCATCTGTCTATCTCCCTATCTGCCTATCATCTCTATCATCTATCTGTCCTTCATCTATCATATCTATCTTCTATCTATCTAATCATCATCTCTATCATCTATCTAATCTATTATCTATCATCTCTGTCATCTATTTATCATCTATTATCTATTTATATATCTGTCTATCATCTCTATCACCTATCTATCATTTCTATCACCTATCAATCATCTCTATTGTCTATTAACTACTTAATCTATCATCTCTATCATGTGTCTATCATCTATCACCTCTGTCATCTAGCTAATCTATCATCCCTATAATCTAATCTGTCATCTCTATCAATCATCTTTATTATCTCTCTATTACCTATCATCTCGATCGATCAATCATCCATTCATCTATATATCAATTATCCATTCATTTGTGTATGTATGTATCTACCTATTGAGAGATTTATTTTAAGGAATTGGCCCATGGATTGTGGAGGCTGGCAAGTCTAAAATTTATAGGGTAAGCTGGCAGACTTGAGACTCAGGAAAGGGTTGATATTGCAGCTCAAGTTCAAAGACAGTCTGGAGGCAGAATTCCCTGTTCCTCTGGGGTAGGGCAATATTTTTTTTTCTCTTAAGGCGTTGAGTGGATTGGATGAGGCCCACCAAATCCTAGAGGGCAATTTGCCTTATGCAAGGCCTATTAGAGTTTAATGTTAATCTCATCTAAAAATACCTTCACAGCAACATCTAAACTAGTATTTGATCAAATATTTGCGTATCACAGCCTAATCAAGTCAACACATAGAATTAACCATCATACTGACATTTTAGCTTCCCCATCCACTTCTTCCTTTATTTGTGTGCCAGTTTGCTTTTCTCATATGCCCCAGCCCCAGCTTCTACCATGCCTTTCATGCCTTTGCTCACACTGCTTCTCTCTTCTCTTTCTTTCCCTCTCTTCCTTTCTTTGCCTTCTTTCCTTCCTTCCTCTTTCTCTTTTTCTCTTTCTTTCTTTTCTTTCTTTCCCTCCCTTCCTTTCTTTTCCTTCCTTCCTTTTCCTTCTTTCCTTCCTTCCTTCCTCTCTTTTTCTCTTTCTTCCTTTCCTTTCTCCTTCTCTTTCTCTTTCTCTTCTCTTTCTTTCTCTTTCTCTTTCTTCTCTTTCTCTCTTTGCAGAGTTTTGCTCTTGTTGCCCAGGCTGGAGGTTTGGCTCACTGCAACCTCTGCCCCCTGGGTTCAACCGATTTTCCTGCCTCAGCCTCCTGAATAGCTGGGATTACAGGTGCCCACCACTGTGCCCAGCTAATTTTTGTATTTTTAGTAGAGACAGGTTTTCGCCACATTGGCTAGGCTGGTCTTGAACTCCTCACCTCAGGTGATCCACCTGGCTCAGCCTTCTAAAGTGCTAGGATTACAGGTGCAAGCCACCGCACCTGGCCCTCTTTCTTTTATTTTGGAGACAGAGACTTGCTCCATGGCCTGGGCTGGAGTGTAGTGGCATAATAATAGCTTCGCAGCCTCAAACTCCCGAAGCAGTCCTCTTGCCTCAGCCTCCCGAGTAACTGGGACTATAGGCATGCACTACAATGCCTGGCTTTTTTTTTTTTTTTCCTGTAGAGAAGGAGTCTCACTATGATGCCCAGGCTGGTCTCGAACTCCTGGCCTCAAGCAATCCTTTCACCTCGACCTCTCAAAGTGCTGTGGTTATAGGCATGAGCCACCGCACCCAGCCACTGCTTCTTTTTGCACTGCCTTGCCAAGTCCTCTGTGCAGGCTAATGTCTTATTCTTCCAAACCTAACTCTGTCATCTCTTTCTTCATGAAGATGGTCTTTATCCCAGACTAGAAGTCGTCTCATGCTCACTGGCATTCGCAGATCATGTGATCTGTCTTACTAATGATGTGGATTATTTCTTAGGAAAAATGAGTTATTTTGATTATATAATTGGGAATCCATAGGAACCCTGGAAATCCTGGCAACTACCTACCCCTTTGATTTTGTAAATAAGAAAACTGGGCCAGAGGTCTTATGTGACTAGCTTAAGGTGACACAAACAGCAATAATGGAGAGTGATATTAAGCTTGTAAATACCACCTCCCTTGCAGAGGTCAGTCTGCACTGGAGCCCATTCACTGGGCTTTGCACACAGTAGGTGTGCATACATATTTTTAAAGATTAGCTTTATTTTATTAAAATCTAGAGGCTCCATTTAGTAAATAGCTCAGATTGTAAAGAAATGTATATTAATTGAAGATAATTTGGAAAATACAAAACAGCATAAAGAAGAAACTATAGATGTGGTGCAGTGGGTCATGCCTGTGATCTTAGCACTTTGGGAGGCTGAGATGGGCAGATCACTTGAGGTCAGCCGTTCTAGATCAGTTTGGACAACATGGTGAAACCTTGTCTCTATGAAAAATACAAAAATTAGCTGGGTGTGGTGGTGGAAACCTGTAATCCCAGCTACCCGGGAGGCTGAGGCAGGAGAATTGCTTGAACCTGGAAGGCAGAGGTTGCAGTGAGCTGAGATCATGCCACTGCACTACAGCCTGGGTGACAGAATGAGACTGTCTCAAGAAGAAGGAGAAGGAGGATAGAAGAAAGAAGAAAGGAAGAAGAAGAAGAAGGGGGAGGGGGAGAAGAGGGGGAAACAAGAAGAAGAAGAAACAACTGTAAGTCACATTTGTCTTGCTATTTCAAGATAAGATTTCTTTTTTTTTTTTTTTTTTTTTTTTTTAAATCACAGGGTTTTACTCTGTCTCCCAGGCTAGAGTGGTGCAATCACAGCTCACTGTAGCCTCCACCTCCCAGGCTCATATGGTCTTCCCACCTCAGCCTCCTGAGTAGCTGGGACTACAGGCATGCAACACCATGCCAAACTTATCCAAGCTTATTAAAAAATTTTTTTCTAGAGATGGGGCCTGTTATGTTGCCCATGCTGGTTTCAAACTCCTGAGCGCAAGCAATCCTCCTGCCTTAGCCTCTGAAAGTGCTGAGATTATAGGCACGAACCACTGAAACTGGCCCAAGATTAAAATTTTTAATATTTATGATTATTTCCTTCAGATTGTATTTAAAGAAAAGGACATCAAACAAATCAGTATCATGCATAGATTAGATACTTGAAGGAGGAAGTGCTTTTTTTTTTTTTTTCTGAGATGGAGGAATCTTGTTATCACCCAGGCTGGAGTGCTGTGGCACAATTTCAGCTCACTACAACCTCCGCTTCCTGGGTTCAATCAATTCTTGTGCCTCAGCCTCCTGAGTAGCTGGGATTACAGTTGCCTGCCACCATGCCCAGATAATTTCTCTTTTTCTGTAGAGATGGGGTTTTGCCACGTTGGCCAGGCTGGTCTTGAACTCCTGACCTCAAGTGATCCACCTGCCTTGGCCTCCTAAAGTGCTGGGATTATGGGGGTGAGCCACCACACCCGGCTGGAGGTGCTTTTTGATTGAGCAAAAGAAGGGAAGCATTCCAAATAGTATCTCTGATTCCTATCCAACTACTTACCTACTCAGAAAATAACCTTTCAGGGTAGGCTTTACATTTGGCACTAGGGGTACAGAGATGAATTACATATTGCAGGTGCCAGTGCTTGAACCTTTCAGAATCTAGTGGAAGAAACAGATGTGTAAACAGAATCACAGTGTGGGCTGACAATAGGAAGATAAACAATTTAAGGCAGCCTATAATTACAGGCAACATTACATGACATGGATTTTATGGCCTGTAATAGCGTGCTGTAGTCATTTATAATTTCTGGTATTAAACCGAAAGCCACATAACAATGACCAGGGAAACTTCCTTTAAAGGTGATTCTTCATAAAGGGGAAATAACTGGAAATTTCACAAACCTGTAATTACAAAAGCGGGAAAGGTTACTATGGTATATTTTATAACTGTAATCAAAAAAGCTACAGCAGGACTTTTAAAAGATGCCTTTAATTAATTCCATTAAAGGTTACTGTCTGGGATGAAAGATAGAGCAACCTGAAATTACACCTAATGAGAAGTTTAAGGGGGTCTGAGATGGGGTGTTCGGCAAATCGGCATCAAACTCGAATCCAAATGTCTCATCTCTGTCGGGTTCTGCAGTAGGATTCAGTGATCAGCGGTGACAGTCGGTTTTGATGTGATTGTCCTAATCATATGCGATGGCTTTTTAGGATTAAGAATGATATTGTGCATTATTGAACTACTTTAAATATGCACCGGACTTTGGCCATCATTCTATTCGTTTTGTTTTCATTTCAGCCTGTCAGGTTAGTTTTTACTGAATTTGATGACTTCCACTGTATGGGATACCGGGGGTGCTGTCAAAGAGACGGGCTGTCAACATGATTGAAGTGAAGATAGGGCATGGATCATGGGAGAAACCAGTGGATGTGGAATTGCGGTCTCCCAGGACACTGCCAGGGTTTCAGATGCCGCCCGGCTTCTGGAGATGATAAGAGAGTAATTGGTCTCACTGTGTGTTGCATGGGCATGTGTTTAAGTGTCAGCAGAGGTGGCCTGGAGTAACTTCTAGTCCATCTGGGAGAACAGCAGTGGCTTGTCTCTGGGGGAAATGCAATTCTTCCCAGTGAGATGGAGTCCAGTAAAGTGTGTTGCCTGTGCCTTGATGGTGGGCATGTCACATCCCCATTCTGGGCCTCATTTTCCTCTTCTGCAAAATGGCCACATTCAGTAAGATGATGTTTCTGCCTCTTTCCAGCTCTAAAACACCAAGAAGTCACCTTGGGTTTGGACATGGCTTGGAAGGGGTGCTCTATCTGAGCTGGAGGCTAGAGCATCGTGCAAACCCTTCTGGTCTCTCTCTGTTACTAAGGGTGACGTTCACTTTTTTTTTTGAGACAGAGTCTTGCTCTGTCACTCATGCTAGAGTGCAGTAGCGTGATCTCAGCTCACTGCAACCTCTTCCTCCCAGGTTCAAGAGATTCTTGTGCCTCAGCATCCCAAGTAGCTGGCATTACAGGTGTGTGCCACCACATCTGGCTAATTTTTGTATTTTTTAGTAGAGACCAGGTTTCTCCATGTTAGCCAGACTGGTCTTGAACTCCTGACCTCAAGTGATCAACTCACCTTGGCCTCCCAAAGTGCTGGGATTACAGGCGTGAACCACTGCGCCCGGCCACCATTCACTTTTTCGCCCTGGTGGCCATCCACATCTATTCTCCTGCCCCTTCTTCCAGGCTCCAGTGCTGCTTTTTTGGGATACTCCATGCCTCACAAAATTGATAGCCTCAGACCTTTCTGCAGAGACAAGGTGGTATTCACCAAATCCTGATTTCTTCTGCTCTTCTGCAACAGGCCGGAGAACGTTTTCCTGACTTCCTTGCTGGTAGGTTGAGATCATGTGACTGAGTTGTAGTTCAGGAGGATTGGTGGTAGGTAGGTGGAGGTCTTTGCTGGTAGGTTGAGATCACGTGGCTGAGTTGTAGTTCAGGAGGATTGGTATTAGGTGCAGATCCTTGCTGGTAGGCTGAGATCATGTGACTGAGTTCTGGCTCAGGAGGGTTTGGGAAGAAGTCAATTATGTCCTTCTAGTCTTGACTTGTAAAACCTGTGCAACCCTTTAACTCTCTGCCCCTGCAGTGGGGAACCTAAGCCACATACAGATTGGCAGAATCTGGCACTTTCCCACCCAAAAGCAGAACAATTAGGGCAAAAACCAGGAGTTCCTCCCAAAAAATCAGGGCAAATCTTAGTTTTTTCTCTAAGTTCTAGGTCCTGCCCTTGAGTCTTCAAAGGGAAAAGGGGTTCTATGGAGTGGATTGAGCGGGAAAGAAGTTACTTATAACTTACCCACAAAAACACTTTGGCAGCTCCTCAATTAATTAAACCTAGAATTACCATCTGACCCGGCAATTTCATTCCTAGGTATATACCCCAAAGAAATGAAAACTGGATGGTCATAGGAAAACGTGCATGAAAATATTCACAGTGGCACTACTCATGTTAGCCAAAAAGTTGAAACAACTCAAATGTCAATCAATGAATGAGTGAATACGATAGACACTGCACATCCATAACAGGGAATGAAGTACCCTTACATGCTGCCTCATGGACGGACCTTGAAAACATTGTGCTAAGTGAAAGAAGCCAGACACAAAAGACCACATATTGTGTGATTCACTTAATATGAAATATTAATCCAGAGAGACAGAAAGCAGATTAGTGGTTGCCAGGAACTGGGGGAGGAACACAGGAAGTGATTATGTAACAGGCATAAGGTTTCCATTTGGGGTAATGAAAATGTTCTCGGCAATGGTTACACAACACTGCAGGCATACTTCGTACCGCTGACTTCTACACTTTAAAATGATTGCAAGGGCACATTTTATGTTATGCACATTTTTATCACAATAAAAAAAGAAAAAATCTGTTAATGTTTTGAACCAAAGCGGAGGGAAATAAACCCAACAAAACTGGCTGGAAGGCAAGTCAAGCTCAAAAGTACGCGTGGGGCTTAAAGATCAAGAAGATGAGGTGAGAAGTCGCCGAACAATGAGAGACTATGAAAGTTGGAGGCAGGGAGCAGGTTAGACATGGGGGAGCACATGGGGACTGGTGTGGAATGACTCTTTTTAGTGGGGACGTGGAGGGGCTGGAGAGAGACTCGGAAAACATCGAGGTGCTCTGGGTAACAGGGTGTAAGTGCATTTGAGATTGCATTTGAGGTTGAGGCTTCTGAATCCACCAGGAACAGAAAATTAGCAAAGGGTGTCCCTTTATAATCTTTTTTTTTTTTAAATAACTCTTAAAAACATTCCTGGAAGGATCCTATGACTGCACCTGTGCCCTGTTTCATTCTCTTCATCCTAACCTGGTCCTTCCCACCATCCTTCCATCCTGCCGCCTGCATCCCCCACTTCGCTGTCTGTATTGGTGCCCTCCCTTCTGTAAATGAACATGTACTGGCCAAGACCATCTTAAGTAAACTCAGCCTACCTGGGAGATGCCACAGAGGAGGTGACATCTAAGCTGGGTCTTGAGGATGAGTATGATTTTACTTAGTGGGGAGGAAAAAGGATATTTCAAGCAGAGAGAAGTGCAGGCTTGGGAGGGGTGTGGGTTGTCTGGGGAATGGTGAGTGAGTTAAGGGTACGCCTAGAGCAAAGAGTGTAGGTAGCAGTAGTCCTGGCTTGAAGTAGCAATGGCCATGTGGTAAAAAGACTTGCTGTGTTATGTTCTTTTGACAGTGGTGTCCGTTCTTATCTTTCAGCTCAGTGTTTACTAGCACGTTTTAGAATATTCCAACAGTACAGAGCTTGAACCTCAGCACCCAACCCAACAAGCAACCAGGGAAATCAAAGCACAGTGTCTCTAAAGTGCACATCTGGTTGAAATGCTGACTCGCATTATGGCCCAGGAGTGTATATTTTGGTAGAGATGTGGTCTTGCTATGTTGCCCAGGGTGCTCTAAAACTTTTAGTGTCAAGCGATCCTCCTGCCTTGGCCTCCCAAAATGTTGGGTTTACAGGTGTGAGCCATCTCAGCCAGACTCTTTTTTACCTTTCTTGTTGGACAATGGCACTGAACTGGTTGACCCCAAGGAGGTCAGACTTGATACCCAAGAGGCTTATTCACATGCTTCTCACTGGTTGTCACACACATTCCCAAGAGCAGCCCATGGGGTTCTCTGCTACCCCTGTGACTGAAGTCGAGATCAAAAAACAGTTTTCACTGTCAACAGGAATGCTGCTATCCCAGGGAATTTAGAGTTTATCCTGTAGCAAATGGAAAACCACTGAGGATTTTAAAGTACAACAGTGACAAGATCAGGATTATAGAACAGAAAGAATCCTGATAGTCACTTAGAGCAAGGCTCAAAGGTCAGCAAGAGCCCTTTTTTTTTTTTTTTTTTTTTTTTTTGGTCAAGGGTCCCATTGTAAATGTTTTTACCTCTCCAGACATACGGTATGATATGGCCTGCTCTGTGTCCCCGCCCAAACCTCATGTTGAATTGTAGTTTCCAAAGTTGGGGGAGGGACCTGGTGGGAGATGATTGGATCATGGGGATGGATTTCCCCTTTTCTCTTCTAGTGATAGTGAGTGACTTCTCATGAGATCTGGTTGTTTGAAAGTGTGTAGCACTTTTCCCTTTGTTCTCTCTCTCTCTCTCTCTCTTTCTCTTTCTCTCTCTCTCTCTCTCTCCCCCTCCCCCTCCCTCCCTCCCCTGTCACCTTGTGAATATGTACCTGCTTCCCCTTCACCTTCTGCCATGATTATAAGTTTCCTGAGGCCTCCCAGCCATGCTTCCTGTACAGCCTGCAGAACTGAGTCTATGAAACCTCTTTTCCTAATAAGTTATCCAGTCTCGGGTAGTTCTTTATAGCAGTGTGAGAACAGACTAATATAGACGGTCTCTGTGACACCTCCTCTACGCTGGTATGATATGCAAGCAGCCATAGACTATATGTAAATGAATGGGTGTGGCTGTGTTTAAATAAAGCTTTATTTATAAAATAGGCTGCAGGCTGGATTTGGCCTGAGGGCTATAGTCTGTGAGCCCTGGTATAGGATGGATGGGAGAAGGTGAAGGTGAGAAACACAGGAAGCAATAAAGCTATAGTAGACCTCTGTTTCACCTTATGTTTTGTTTCCATTGTTGTCCAAACTCTACTCACTTTTTCTGGGTAATGGTACCTTACTTTTCCACTAAAGATCAATCTCTCTACCCGTCTTAGCCCATGTGCTTCAGATGCAATTGACTGCACATTTCTTTCAGCATAGGCGTATGACCAAGGCTTGCATGATTAGAGGATTGCATTTTCCTGGCCATAGGATTGACACATGGGAAGTCCTGGGATCCAGTCAGAGTGAATGAGATGGGAGTGTAGAAACACTCTCATCCATGGGCCTAGGATGTGACTGTGGAGCTTTGGCTGACATCTCGCCGCTAAGTGAAGCTTAAGACTAAACCAACACAGGGAAGAAACAGGCACATCTGAGAGCTAGAGAGGTGTATGTTAGAACTGGAGTAGCACTGACTTCATGACTGAATTTTCCAAAGGTGTCTTCAGTCATCTTTTGGGTCTAGGTGGTCCTTTGCTCAAGCAAAGCCATCAAGGTGTGGCTTTAGGCCAGGTGCGGTGACTCATGCCTATAATCCCAGCATTTTGGGAGGCTGAGGAGA
Source organism: Cacajao melanocephalus (assembly GCA_963573385.1). Lineage (NCBI taxonomy): Eukaryota > Metazoa > Chordata > Mammalia > Primates > Pitheciidae > Cacajao > Cacajao melanocephalus. The sequence goes on from CAUYLG010040092.1 coordinate 15,864, forward strand.
GTGGATCACTTGAGGTTGGGAGTTTGAGACCAGCCTGGCCAACATGGTGAAACCCCATCTCTACTAAAAATACAAAAATTAGCCACGTGTGGTGTTGTACACCTGCAATCCCAGCTACTTGGGAGGCTGAGACATGAGAATCGCTTGAACCTGGGAGGTGGAGGTTGCAGTGAGCCGAGATTGTGCTATTGTACTCCAGCCTGGGTGACAGAGACTCCGTCTTAAAACAAACAAACAAACAAAGTGGTTTTAGGTTAGGTGTAAGCTCACTTCCTCAAAATCTGCTGTACCGTAAGCATATCTAATTATGGAAATAAAATCCCTCATACTTACCCTCCCAAATATTATACAGGGTCATATACAGAAGGGAGCAGGGATCTTGGGGTGATCTTAGAGTTTTGCTTGCACCAGGGGATTGTAACACGTATCTTGCAGGATTGTGGTGGGAAATAAACCTTTCTGGGGGTTACAGAGGCTTAAGAAAATGTGGCTTCTTTGGACCTCAGCTGCTCCACGTGATTGGAAAAAGTGTGCAGGTGTCATAGGTGGAGGTGCATTGCTCTAGGTTTTGTCCTTCAGAAAACTTGCATCTGTAAGCAGGGTTTGAGCTATATTTATATTCGGATAATCATGTTTCCTCATGAAAAGACATAGGAGATTTTAGGTAGGGGTATGGGTTGGAGAGGGATGGATGGGAGAGGCTTGACTGGTGCCTATCCATGGGACATAGAAGCTGAGGACTGCTTTCATGAGGGGTTGTGTGAGACTCTAGGTGAGTCATGCTGCTTCGGAGACCGAATGACAAAGTGAGGTTTGCAGTTATCAAGGCAGTTGTTCTTCTTGGATTCTGGTCTTGGGAAAACTAGAGCTGGTACCGTGAGACCTTCTCAAGGAGGACTTTCTCAGTAGAGGCAGCAGAAAGGAGCACCTGATGCAGACACCCAGGTAGAAGAACCAGAACATTCTCCCTCCACTCACCTTGGGTCTCTTAACACTCAGTGGGTTGTCAAAGGGCCCCTAAGACCCTGAATGGGCAGATAGAACTCTGCACCATTATTATTAATGGAAATGGGACCTCAGCTTATAGATATTGGGGACCTAAACAGATCCATGAATATGGAAGAACTTACGCCAGGACCTGACACATTCTATATTGTAAATGTTGAATGAACATAAGAAAGAGAACCTATAACTAGCGGTTTCCTCTCCCAAAGGTTCATCTCTGTAAGCCTGTAGCAAAACAAGTGGCAATATGAATCTACCAAATGCCTGCATTATAGGTGTCAAAGAGAGTTGTCTGCCTCTGATCGTTCACAGGGAATGTGGAAAAGGGAGAAGAACATCCCTTTCAGATGGGAGCTGGGAGACGTTGGCCCAGGGTTCCTTTCTTCCTCCCTCCTGCAAGTAGCAACGGGTCTTCAACTGCATCATAAAAGGTGAAACGTGTTGGATCAGAGGGCTTCATAATCTGATCACGTAATTACGTGGAGAGAAGGATTGCTGTTTTATGGCCATCTGCTTCATGGGTGTCCTTTCAGTTAGCACGTAGTTCTGGGTCATCATGGAAAACAGGCATGATGCCATGCATTTGAGACATCTTTAAAGATGAGGCTTTACAGGCTGGTTTTCGGATTGATTTTTATTTATTTATTTGTTTCTGGTAATATTGTTGTAGCATTCTGTGAAGCTCTCACCTTTCTCTTGATTTACCTCTTTGGAGAGTAAATAAACTTCAAAGGATGCGGGTTCTCATTTCTGGTTCAATTCAAGCCTTTGGCGCTCACTCTTTCTCCATCCTAACCAAAGCTTTCACTGCAAGGGAGATGCCAGGCTCAGAGACTCCAGGTGAGGGTGCTTGGCAGTGACTGGCAGGTTCCTTCTCTTGGCTGGAACTGTGAACTTCCTTCTTTCCTCCTGGTTTCCTACATGCAGCTCTTGGAAGCTGCTGGCTCAGCTGAAGAAGAAAATCTTCAGTGAGGAGAGAAATCTGTTCTTTTTTTTTTTTTTTTTTTGAGATGGAGTCTCGCTCTGTCACCCAGGCTGTAGTGCAGTGGCGTGATCTTGCCTCACTGCAACCTCTGCCTCCCAGGTTCAAGCAATTCTCCTGCCTCAGTCTCCTGAGTAGCTAGGAATACAGGTGCCTGCCACCACACCCAGCTAATTTTTTGTATTTTTAGTAGAGAAGGGATTTCACCATATTGGCCTGGCTCGTCTCGAACTCCTGACCTCAAGTGACATTCCTGCCTTAGCCTCCCAAAGTGAGAGGTCTGTTCTTTAATCTGGGTGTGCCAGGGCTGCAGGGCTGTGTACCTGATAACTTCCAGACATGCTCAGAAGGTCCTTCATCAGAGCACAGGGGACTGACAGTGTCTGTTGTGATACTGGGCCAGCATCTCCAGGCTACCATCTGAAAGGGATGTTCTTCTGTTTCTACATTCCCTTTGAATGATCAGAATCAGACAGTTCTCTTTGACATGTAGAATGCAGGCATTTGCTAGATTCACATTGCCACTTGTTTTGCTACAGGCTTACAGAGATGAACTTTTAAGGGAGAAAATAAAGATGAACCTTTGAGAGAGAAAGGAGAACAGGCTGCCTTTCTAACCAGTTGGCCCGTCTAGCCAGCCTCTCTTACTTTTTTTTATAATATGAAAAGACATTTTATTATTATTGCTTTACTATATAACATCAGTGGACACACTAGATTGCATTTTCTCAAATGTCAAATGGAAAATGAGGCACATTTTCCTTTTTTTAAAATTTCCAACTTTTAAGTTCAGGGGTCCACGTGCAGGATGTGCAGGTTTGTTATGTAGGTAAACATGTGCTATGGTGGTTTGCTGCACAGATCATCTCATCAGCTAGGTATTAAGCCCAGCATCTATTAGCTATTCTTCCTGACGCTATGCCTCCTCCCACATATTTCTCTCTGATTCCCCCGAAAACCTTAACATCATTTGTCTTTTAGACGGTCCAGTTTCTTATGACGCTTCTGATAGTTAAAATGCTTAGAAGTGACAAATGTTGCTAGGTTGTTCTATTATGGGTTAAGGTTCTAGGCATTCACCTTTTTCTTATGAAAAAGGGACATGTACTGAAGGGAGCAGGGATCTTGCAGCGATCTTAGAATCTGCTTGCTTCAGGGGATTATAACAGGATTATTTCCTGTGTACTGTAGAATTTAAAGGAACCTAGGGGATCACTTATTCCCACTGCCCCAATCCACTGAGAAAGACTGTGAGGTCCAGAGAACAAGAGACGCGCTTGAGGTCACTTTAAGAGTTGGATGTGGCCGGGTGCGGTGGCTCACGCCTATGATCTCAGCACTTTGGGAGGCTGAGGCGGATGGATCACAAGGTCAAGAGACAGAGACCAGCCTGGCCAACATGGTGAAACCCTGTCTCTACTAAAAATACAAAAACTAGCCAGGCATGGTGGTGGGCGCCTGTAGTTCCAGCTACTCGGGAGGCTGAGGCAGCAGAATCGCTTGAACCCAGGAGGCGGAGGTTGCAGTGAGCTGAGATCACGCCACTGCACTCCAGCCTGGTGACAGAGCGAGACTCCATCTCAAAAAAAAAAAAAAAAAAAAAAAAAAAGAATTGGTTGCAGAGCAAGAAATAACATCTAGGTTCCTCGATTTCCAGCCTAGGGTTTAAAAACAAAACAAAACAAAATTTAAAAAACTCATTAAGTTGGAAGTAGCAGGCATTTTTCTGTTTTCTTGTAAATAATCGAGGGGGAGGGAACACAACAAAACAGTATTTCTTTACTAAATATTGATGTTGTAGCTGCTACTTAGAGAAGATTGCATGTGATGACTTCAATTAGCTTCTCTATCTGCCTTTAGAAGCCGGTTTTTCCTTTTTTTTTTCTTTTTTTTTTTTAAAGAACAGGATTGTAGTGTGTTATTAACACTGACAGCTCCAGGATTCACACTGAGCTTCTGAAGGTGTCAGGGGGAAATCTCCTGATCTATCCACGTAATCTCCCCAACATACACGGCGCTGATTTCAGAGGGGACCCGCAGGCACTTCTGTTTGGGCTTTCCATCAGAAACATTCTGCACGTCCAAAGTGGATGTTCCATCCATCGGTGCTTCCTGCACATCTATGCCCCTTGTACCGTGGCAGGATGGAGAGTGGTGGGTGAAGGGCTGTGCTCTGTTTTGGGTAGAGGGAGGATTTCAGCTGGAGGAGGCCCACAAAGCTTGTCTTTGAAAAGGAGTTCCAGGGATCAGGCCATCTTAGATTCACAGAGCCAACATGGTAAAGCCCCATCTCTACTAAAATTACAAAAACTAGCTGAGCGTGGTGGCACATGCCTATAGTCTCAGTTACTCAGGAAGCTGAGGTAGAAGAATCGCTTGAACCTGGGAGGTGGAAGTTGCAGTGAGCCGTGATTGCGCCATTGCACTCCAGCCTGGGCAACAAAGTGAGACTCTATCCCTCCCCCCCCCAAAAAAACAAAAACAAGAAGAATAAAGAAAAGCAACGTTGAATATATCCAGTGCTTTCCATGTGATAGGGCTTATGCTTCGGGCTTGACATGCAGGATCTTGTTTCCCATCACAATCCTGCAAGCTATGTGTTACCATCCCTTGGTGCAAGCAAAATTCTAAGATCACCCCAAGATCCCTGCTCCCTTCTGTACATGCCCCTGTATAATATTTGGTAGGGTATGATGGATTTTATTTCCATGATTAGATATGTTTATGACACAGTAGACTTTAAGGAAGTGAGCTTATCAGGGTGGGTCTAAGCTACTCACGTGAGCACACATTTCATTTGTTTGTTTTTGAGACGGGGACCTTGCTCTGTTGCCCAGGCTATTTGCAATGGTGTGATCTTGGCTCACTGCAGCCTCAAATACCTGGGCTGAAGAGATCCTCCCACCTCAGCCTCCTGAGTAGCTGAGACCACAGGCACACACCACTATGCCTGGCTAAGTTTAAAACAATTTTTTAAAAATTATACTTTAAGTTCTAAGGTACATGTGCAGAATGTGCAGGACTGTTACATAGTTATACACGTGCCGTGGAGGTTTGCTGCATCCATCACCCCATCATCTACATTAGGTATTTCTGCTAATGCTATCCCTCCCTAAGCCCCCCACACCCTGCTGTCCCTCTCCTAGCCACCTACTCACCAACAGGCCCCAGTGTGTGATGTTTCCCTCCCTGTGTCCGTGTGTTCTCATTGTTCAACTCCCACTTATGAGTGAGAACATGCGGTGTTGGTTTTCTGTTCTTGTGTCAGTTTGGTTTACAGTTTCATCCATGATGAAATGATGGATGGTTTACAGTTGGTAAATGATGGTTTACAGTTTCATCCATGTCCCTGCAAAGGACATGAATCATCCTTTTTTTATGGCTGCATAGTATTTCATGGTGTATATGTGCCACATTTTCTTTATCCAGTCTATCATTGATGGGCATTTGGGTTGGTTTCAAGTCTTTGCTATTGTGAACAATGCCACAGTAAATGTACGTGTGCGTCTTTATAATAGAATGATTTATAATCCTTTGGGTATATATACGCAGTAATGGGATTGCTGGGTCAAATGGTATTTCTAGTTCTAGATAGAGATGGGGTTTCAACATGTTGCCTGGGCTCAAGCGATCCTCCCACCTCGGCCTCCCAACAGTGCTTAGATTACAGGCATGAGCCACACTGTGCCAACCTCAAGCATTTTTTTTTAAACATAAACATTGGGTCTAGATGTCAGGTGAGGTAATTAATAAATGCAAAGTGTGAGAGGAAGTGGACATGAGGAAAATTCTTCTGCTGGCTTCGAAGATGGGGCAAGGCACGTGGCAAGAATCTGAGCACTCTCTTGCAGCTGAGAGTGACTCCTGGCTGGGAGCTGGGAAGAAGACAGGGACCACAGTGCTATAGAGGCCAGAAACTAAATTTGTCAACAACCTAAATGAGCTTGGACGAGGACCTAGAGCTCCAGATGACAGTGCAGCTGTCAACCTCTTGATGTTGGCTTTGTGAGATCCCAGGCAGAGAGGCCAGCCACTCTGTCTGGACTTCTGATCTACAAGGCTTCAAGCAATAAATGAATGTTGTCTTAAGCTGCGAAGTGTGTGGTGATTTGTGACATACGACAACAGAAAGCTAATATATTCTCACCGGGGGCGGTGGCTCACACCTGTAATCCCAACTCTACTAAAAATACAAAAATTAGCTGGGCATAGAGGTGAGTACCTGTAATCCCAGCCACTGGGGAGGCTGAGGCAGGAGAATTGCTTGAACCTGGGAGGCAGAGATTGCAGTGAGCCAAGATCGCACCAGGGCACTTCAGCCTGGGAAACAGAGAGAGACTCTGTCACAAACAAAGAAAAATTCTCATTTGATAAAGAATTGACGCTTAGAAAGATTCAGGTGAGTTGCCCAAGGTTACAAAGCTGGGAGTATGAAAGCACTGGCATTTGAAACCAGGACATCTGACTTGTAAGTAAATGTTCTGAAACACTCTCCGTGATTCTCAGCCCAGCACTTGGGGAGCTTGTTTTTTTTTTTTTTTTTTTTTTTTGAGATAGAGTCACCCAAGCTGGAGTGCAATGGCATGGTTTCGGCTCAATGCAACCTCTGCCTCCCAGGTTCAAGTGGTTCTCCTGCCCCAGTGTCATAAGTAGATGGGATTACACGTGCACACCATCATGCCTGTCTAATTTTTTCTATTTTTAGCAGAGATGGGGTTTCATCATGTTGGCCAAGCTGATCTTGAACTCCTGACCTCAAATGATCCACATGCCTCAGCCTTCCAAAGTGCTGGGATTATAGGCGTGAGCCACTGCACCCAGCTGGGAGCTTGTTCAAATGAGATTTGAACAGAACTTTTGGGGTAGGGGTATGACTGCCTCCTTTTTCCAAGGTTATGAAGCAGAGCCGGAGAGCTCCTGGACCTAATGATAGAGGGTGTATTATTGCCTTTCTCCTGCAGAGCAACACTGTGCTGCAGGAGAAATGATGGGGCTGGCAGAAGCACTGTAATGAAGAAGGGCCTTTATGCAGAGAAGATGCATGCACAGCGATGGTGAAAGGGACAGACAGGCCTAAGCAACTGGCCAGAGAGATCTGGGTGGAAGAAAAGCCTGGGTACATCCCGAGGTTTGCAATTCTCAAGCCTGAACAGGTTAGGACAGTGTGCTAGTCCAGTCTTGGATTGCTGTAAAGAAATACCTGAGACTGGGTAACTTGAAAAGAGGTTTACTTGGCTCAGGCTTCTGCAGGCTGTATAGGAAGCATGAAGCTGGCATGTGCTTAGCATCTGGGGAGGCCTCAGGAAGCTTATAGTCATGGGGGAAATGAAGGGGGAGCAGGCATGTCACATGGTGAGAGGCGAAGCAAGAACAAGGCAAGGAGGGGCTACACACTTTCATTCTTTTTTTTAAATTATACTTTAAGTTCTGGGCTACATGTGTAGAAACTGCAGGTTTGTTATGTAGGTATACATGTGCCGTGGTAGTTTGCTGCCCCCATCAACCCCGTCATCTACATTAGATATTTCTCCTAATGCTGTTCTCCCCTATCCCCCCACCCGCTGCTATCCCTTCCCTAGCTCCCCACCCCCTGGCAGGCCCAGCGTGTGATGTTCCCCTCCCCGTGTCCATGTGTTCTCATTGTTCAGCACCCACTTATAAGCGAGAACATGTGGTGTTTGGCTTTCTGTTCTTGTGTCAGTTTGCTCAGAATGATGGTTTCCAGGTTCATCCATGTCCCTGCCAAGGACATGAACTCATCCTTTTTTTATGGTTGCATAGTACTTCACGGTGTATATGTGCCACATTTTTGTTATCCGCTCTATCATTGATGGGCATTTGGGTTGGTTCCAAATCTTTGCTATCGTGAACAGTGGGGCTACACACTTTTAAATGACCAGATCTCACAAGAACTCACTCATTATTGCTTGGATAGTGTCATGGGAGATGATGCTAAACTTTTCATGAGAAAGCCATCCTCATGATCCAATCAGCTCCCACCAGGCCACAACCTCCAACAATGGGGATTCCATTTCAATATGAGATTTGAGTGGGGACATACATTCCAACTATATGGAAGAGAATGTGTTAGAATAACCTAGAGAGCTTGAAAAAAGTCCTAATGCCTAGATCACACCTCCACACCCCAGAACAATTTACCCCAAATCTCTGGCAGTGATGCCAAGGCATTAATTGTTTTAAAATTCTCCAAGTAATTCCAATATGCAGCCTAGGTTAAGAATGACAGACCCATCAGGTCAGCCTGGGAGGATGAGGGGCAATAATTCATGGTGGGGCACAGAAATTCCAGCAGCTGAGATGAGTTCTTGAGGACTTCTGTTATGCCCATTCTCACCTGGAGGCTCTAGATGTCCAGTTAGTCTTTTTCTTTTTAACTTATTTTTTATTTTTGTTGAGACATGGTCTTGTTCTGTTGCCCAGACTGGAGTGCAGTGCCATGATCAAAGCTTATTGCAGCCTTGGATTCCTGGGCTCAGGGAATCCTCCCACCCCAGCCTCCTGGGTAGCTGGGACTACAAGCCCTGCCACCATGCCTGGCTATTTTTATTTTTTGTAGAGTCGGGGTCTTGCTATGTTGCCCAGGCTTGTCTTCAACTATTGGCCTCAAGCAATCCTCCCACTTTGGCCTCCCAAAGTGCTGGGATTGCAGGCAAGAGCCATTGCACCTGGCCTCAGCTGGTCTTAAGCTATTCTCCAAACCTTCAATCAATGTGGTCACTTTGTTGCTTGTGGTGAATCATGGTTAAAATTTTGAGTGCGTGTAGACACTCTCCCAACATGGGACTGTCACACTCTCATTCTAGGTAGCACAGAGTGCTTCAGGGTCTTAGAGAGCAAAGATTTTCACACCTGGCCACTTCACATCACCTGAAGCCTTCTTAAAACAGACTCCTGGCCCCACCCCTACAGCTTCTGAGTGGTCAGGTCTGGATGGGGCCCATGGGTTTGTATCTCTAATAAATTCCCAGTGGTGCCATTGCTGCTCTGGGCGTGCACTTTGAGAACTACTGTTTGGAGCTCTGTGATCTGGGTTTGCAACCTGATGTATTTGTCTGTTTTCACGCTGCTAATAAAGACATACTTGAGACTGGGAAATTTACAAAAGAAAGAGGGTTAATGGACTAATAGTTCCACATGGCTAGGGAAGCCTCACAATCACGGCAGAAGGTGAAAAGCACATCTCACATGGTGGCAGGCAAGAGAAGAGAGCTTGTGCAGGGAAACCCCTTTCAAAACCATGAGATCTCATGAGACTTATTCAGTATCACAAGAACAGCACAAGAAAGACCTGCCCCCATGATTCAATCACCTTCCACCCAGTTCCTCCTACAACATGTGGGAATTATGAGAGCTACAATTAAAGATGAGATTTGGGTGGGGACACAACCAAAGCATATCACCAGACAACCACCTGCTAGCATGAGACCCTGGAGAGGTCCCTTAACCTCCTTGTGGTTCAGTTTTATCTTCTGCTGAATGTGTGTAATCCCAGTACGCATAGCATCCTGTGGTTGCATGGATTGGACAAGACAGACAAATTCTGGCACAAATAAGTTCTCAATAAATGTTAATGATTTCTTTAGTCAAAGTTCTGGTGGCAAGTTCTGTAGACTCACTCTTACTGGTTTGAGAAAAAAAATTAAAATAGATTAGCTTACTTAATTGTCCAGAGACTCTATTTGCTTGAGATACAGCTAGATACTCTGTGCTGGCACCAGGTCTTTCTCTCTCCCTCTCTCTCTCTCTTTGAGATGGAGTTTTTGCTCTTGTCACCCAGCCTGGAGTGCAGTGACACAATCTTGGCTCACTGCAACCTCTCCTTCCTGGGTTCAAGGGATTCTCCTGCCTTAGCCTCCCGAGTGGCTGGGATTACAGGAGCCTGCCACCATGCCCAGCTATTTTTTTGTATTTTTAGTGGAGAGGGTTTCACCATGTTGGCCAAGCCGGTCTTGAATGCCTGACCTCAGGTGATCCACCCGCATCGGTCTCTCAAAATGCTGGGATTACAGGCATGAGCCACGTTTTTTCTTTGTTTGTTTTTAAGAGATAGTCTCAGTGTGTCATCCAGGCTGCAGTGCAGTGGCGCAATCATGGCTCACTGCAGTCCTGAGCTCCCTGGCTCAAGTGATCCTTCCCTCCTCAGCCTCCCAAGTAGCTGAGACTACAGGCACATGCCACCATGCCTGGCTAATTTATTTTTATTTTTTTAGAGATAAGGTCTTCCTATGTTGCCCAGGCTGGTCTCGAACTCCTGAGCTCAAGTGATCTTCCTGCCTCCGCCTCCCAAAGCGCTGGGATTACAGGTATGAGCCACCATGCCTGGCATCTTTTCCTTTGTCTTGAGTATCATTTCAGGTGTTAACATGATAGTATCAAGCACATTAAGACCAGTGGAAGCCCCGGTGCACCAGAGCAGCCTGTGAGGGGAAGCCATGGGATGCCAGGTGAGCGTGGACACATCTATGAAGTGGCCTGCTCCTTATCTGCTCCCTGGGTAGCTGGAGACTGGATGTGGGCAACCACCAAGGCATCCTGTTGGATTCTCTAGAAGACATCATCTTATTATTTTTTTATTTTTTTCTTTAATCATCCAACTGGAAATGTCATTTTTTTCCAAAAATAGTTGAGACAGAGTCTCGCTATGTTACCTGGGCTGGTCTTGAACTCTTGGCCTGAAGGGATCCTCCCATCTTAGCCTCCCAAAGTGCTGGAATTACAAGCGTGAGCCACTGTGCCCAGTTCCAGCCTCTCTTTCTTGTCTCCGCCTTTCTGCTTCCTCCAGGTGAGCCTTGTTTTCAGGTAGGCTCTCTGCTTATTGAAGAGGATGCCCCTGGCTGGTCCTTACAGCTGTAACCCCAGGCTTTTCCATCATTTCTATGCTGTGACACATTCACTCTGCATTTGTAAAGTCAGCTTTTCAAATCAAACGAGAGAGTGAATGTTTATTCCTACTCAGTTGCATCATGGTGGGATTTATTTATGTTTCCAGTCTCTCCAGACCTTAGTTCCAGTCTACTGACTTCATTCTGGATCTTCCTTCTTCAGGTCATCCATAAATATGGATACAAATTTTACAGCTGCAAAGTTCACTGATATAAACGCTACATAGTGAAAAGCTTTGTGGAGGCTAGGCAAGATGGCTCATACCTGTAATCCCAGTACTTTGGGAGGCCAAGGCAGGAGGATTGCTTGAGCCCAGGAGTTAGATACCAGTGTTGGCAACATAGTGAGACCCTGTCTCTACCGTGGGGACCAGATGCCACCCTGGGGACCACACTTTGAGAACTACTATTTGGAGCTCTATGATCTGGGTTTGAAACCAAATGTATTCATTAAAAAAAAATAAAATAGCTAGGTATGGTGGCGCATGCCTGTGGTCCCAGCTACGAGGCTGAGGTGGGAGGAATATTTGATCCCAGGAGTTAGAGGCTGCAGTGAGCTGAGGCTGCACCAATGGACTCCAGCATGGGTGACAAAGCAAGACCCTGTTCCAGAAAGAAAGAAAAGAAGAAAATAAGAAAAAGAAAGAGAGAAAGACAAAGAGAAAGAGAGAGAGAAAGAGAAAAAGAAGACAGGAAAGAAAAGAAAAAGAAAGAAGCTTTGTGTCAAGTCACAGGAACATTTCCTGTGCCCAAATCATTAACAACAAAATTATGAAGGCCACTGTTAAGTGTCTTCCTTGAATGGAGCCACCACGCCCGGACGCATGGGGAGGGTTTCAAATGGCTTGGCACCATCTTCCTAGTGCTGTTCTCGTGATAGAGTTCTCATGAGACTTCGGTGTTTAAAAATGTATATCACTTCCCCCGCTTGCTCCCTTCCTCCTGCTCTGGTCATGTAACATGTGCCTGCTTCTCCTTCACCCTTCCCCGTGATTGTAAGTTTCCCGAGGTCTCCCAGCCATGCTTGTTGTACAGCTTGCCAATGGAACGTCTTTGCTTTATTAATTACCCCCATTCAGGCATTTCTTAATTTTTTTTTTTTTTTTTTTTTTTTTTTTTGAGACAGAGTTTTGCTCTTGTGCCCCAGGCTGGAGCGCAATGACGTGATTTCAGCTCACTGCAACCTCTGCCTCCCAGGTTCAAGCGATTTCTCCTGCCTCAGCCTCTGGAGTAGCTGGCATTATAGGTGTGCACCACCATGCCTGGCTAACTGTTGTATTTTTAGTAGAGATGGGGTTTCACCATGATGGCCAGGCTGGTCTCAAACTCCTGACCTCAAGTGATCCACCCACCTCAGCCTCCTAAAATGTCAGATATTTCTTTACGGCACTATGAGAATGGACTAATACAAGGGATGAGTTAGGAAGAGCAGCTGCCCACTACCGGTGGCCCCTAGTAGTGGCTATTGCATTGCCCTGAAACATGTGAACAGAAGAGTGGTGGCAGGTGGTCTGGGTGCTCCAGGAGTGGAGTTTGAGGTTGTAATCTCCCAACAGGTTCTTTCTGCCTTGTGCACAGACAAACGATTCACGGAGAGCATGATGCTGTAGTGACGAAAGAGTTTCATTGGTGTGAGGCTGGCCATGCAGAAGATGGGGTTATTACTCAAATCAATCTTCCTGAAGGCTTGGAGGTTAGGGGTTCTCAAAAATAGTTTGGTGGACAGGGGCTAGGGAATGGGGAATGCTGGTTGGTTGGGTATAAAATCATAGGGATGTGTAAGACAGTTCTCGTGTGCTGAGTCAGCCTCTGATCTTATTCCTGCAGAATACTATGAGATTAGCCATAGGGTTACAAAACCGTAAAACCCAGCCCAAGATAGAATGATCTTTGCTTGTATAATTTTTGATAAGTAAGACATGAAATATTGTTGGTTTAATGAAAACAGCTAAATCAGAAGTTATTGGCAAAAATACCCTTATATTTAAGTATAAATTTTCTTTCTTAAGTAAATACCTGAAATTCACAAGTATAAAAATGGTTAAAAGGCTGGGCATGGTGGCTCACACCCATAATCCCAGCACTTTGGGAGGGCAAGGTAGACAGATTACCTGAGTTCAGGAGTTCAAGAGTAGCCTGGCCAACGGTGTATACCTGTAATTCCAGGTACTTGGGAGGCTGAGGCACAAGAATTGCTTGAACCTGGGAGGCAGAATTTGCAGTGAGCTGAGATCACACCACTGTACTCCAGCCTGGGCAACACAATGAAGCTATGTCTCGAAAAAACAAAACAAATCCAAAAAGGTTAACAGGAAAGCAACTAAAAGAGTGACTATCACAGTTTTTGTAAATAAATAATCCAAAGAAACTACTAAATCAATCAATCAGGTAAATGTAATGGAATAAGTCCTTGTAAACAAACTTGTCATATGATTATATGGGGGCCACAGGACCAATTGAGTTGTGAATCACAGGCTCTTGGTGAAGTCAGCTGGGATCATTAGAAATCGCAAAAGTCTGAGAAGACGTCTCAAAAGGTTAATCTTAGGTTCTACAATAGTGATGTTATCTATAGAAATAATTGGAGAGTTTACAAATCTCGTGACCTTCCGAAAAATGGCTGGCCATCTTTTAACTACATCTGCCTCTTAGCAGAATTCAGGCTCCTCTCATGATCCTAACCTTGTGGACTTTCATTAATTTTACAAAGGTGCTTTAGTTTTGGCAAGGGCTATTATCATCCTTGCTTTAAGTTTAAAGTATAGATTTCTTTCAATAGTTAGCTTGGCCTATGCCTAGGAATGACCAAGGACAGCCTGGACATTAAAAACAAGATAGAGTCAACTATATCAGATTTGTCTCACTGTTGTAATTTTGCAAAGGTGGTTTCAAGGTGAAGATCCTATTGCAGCCAATGTCTGGAAGAACAGGGGCTGTGATACTGTGGACCACAGCATCTGCATGAGTTGAGACAGAGGACTCACTAAGCCAGCAAATGGAGGGCATGACAGTCTTTGGGAAAAGAAAGGGTAGGAGAGGGAAAGAGACAAGGGGAAAGAGATGGCCAGTGAGCAGGCTGCCTCAAAGATGACATGATCTGCCATTTCTTATATGAAATTCCTTTCTTGCTTCCATTTATTGAACAAGTGGTGTTCTTGTATAAGTAGCTGCTCTGTAATGCTGCGTATATAATAAAACTTCAATTAACTAATTGCTCAGGGGAATGGGGGTGTTGCTGTTAATTGAATTATCTGATTAACTGAAAGTTAATTAGCCAGAAACCCTTTGTAATTCCAAGGCATGCTGTGAATATGCCAGCATATCTAAGTTCCCTTTCCTATCAAGGTTAGGAAGGGTTAGAGGTCAAGGCAGAAGGGAAGAGGAACCAGCTTTTATGGAAGGTCTAGGGTGAGTTTGGGACTTTACATGAGTCCTGTTGTCCGATTTAATTCTTGTAACTATTATGTAAGGCTAACATTACTATCCTATCTTATACATAAGAAAATTGAGAAGAATCTTAACCATTGCTTTGGTTAAGATTGCTTTGCTGATTGAGAACATGAAATACTCTTAGAGGCATCTCTGGGATATTACTCCACAATGAACCGGTCTATGCAAATCTACCCCTAAAGGCCAAGGGAGCTGAGAGGTGGAAGAAAGCGGCTGACAAATGCAGTTTCTCTGAAAGAAACATTTCACAGGGTCTTATAAACAGAAGTCATGTCTTGGGTAGCCACTGTTACCCCTGAGACCTAGGGCTTATGTACTGTAGGGAAAAGGTATGTTGCTTTAGCAGAAATGTGTTGGGTAATTGAAGTTGACTTCTCAGGGAAAGGCAAGAATTTGCCTAAGAGGAGAATTTATGGCAAATACGTGCTCTTACTTACATTCTAAATAAAGTAGAAATCTTAGAACTTTCTCTGAATGAGGATTAATCAGAAATCAACATGGCAGATTTTCATCTAAGGTGAAGTTGCTTTAGCCTTCCCATAGATAGTGAAGCTAGAGGCAAGTCAAGTGGAGGTTTTGGACTAGAGTGTCCCTCTTTAATAAGCTCTGATCCTCACCCCTGCTTGCTGAGCGACCTTGACGAAGCTGAGGGGTAGCATCTCAAGGTCACCGAATGCGTGTACTCGGAGCAAATCATACTGGGTTCAGAGTCTCACTTTCTGGGTTGTGTGCTCTTGAGCCAGCAGTTGTCTGTCTTTATATATCACCTTTTTATCTGCAAAATGTAGCATTACCTACCATGCAGGGACGCTGGGGTACCAGAGATGGGTTATTCATGAAATATAGTTTGATCACTATCATTGGCAAGGCCTATAGCCTTGTTAGGGGAGCAGAGATGAACTATGATAAAGACCTGGCAGAGGCCTCCATTTTAAGATAATCCCCGATATTTCCCTTTATATTAAATTTATTTTTATTTTTTACTTTTTTTGAGACAGAGTCTGTTGCCCAGGCTGGAGTGCAGTGGCACCATCTCAGCTCAATGCAACCTCCACCTCCTGGATTCAAGCGATTTCTCTTGCCTCAGCCCCACTGGGTAGCTTAGATTACAGGCATACACCACCATGCTCGGCTAATTTTTGTACTTTTAGTAGAGATGGGGTTTCACCATGTTGGCCAGGCTGGTCTCAAACCCCTAACCTCAAGTGATCCATCTACCTCAGCCTCCCGAAGTGCTGGGATTATAGGCGTGAGCCACCGCACCCGGCTGCTTTATATTAAATCTTGATACTAATTTTTTTTCTTATGCTTTCTTTCCCCTCCAAGTGTGATGTATAAAACCTATGTATAGGAGTGTCTATTTGCTAATTTCAGTTTACTCTGGTGTTTTTGCATGTGTATCTCCAACAGAAGAGAACACAACGGGACCACAGGCATTGGTAGCCACTAAATCAAGCGTTAGTTTGGCTAAGTCACCAGCCTCTGCTGTCATCGTATTTTTAGGGAATGAAAAGAACAGTTCCTTTTGCTCAGAATGCTAGATTTATATTGCTTTCACTTAGCAAGTTAATAATTGATAAGTTGGGGCAGCATATTAACATTGAACAAAAGAGCCTGGTGGTACCAGGGTCCTGGGAAGGCTGCCTAAATCAATATATGCTCATGAATTTTGAGTGCAAAAGGTTGAGTTGAGAAAGAGCACAGATTTAGACCTCCATTAATATTTGAAACACACTCTGCACATGAGAGGCTCACTGCAGCCCAAATGTTAACTAAAGGGGCTTCAGAGAAATGGCTTCTAAACAAATTTGAAAGCAAGAGATTTTTCCCTCCGAAGATTTCAAGGGATAAATCAGTCATCTTTGTTGTTTATGCTGTCAGAAGCCATCTAATAAAAGTCTAATGAGGGTATTTTTTCACCAATTAAACATACCAGTGCAACATTTGCCTGACTCAATATTCACGGATGCGAGAAAGAGCAAACACTTCATCCTCTGCGATCAACTTGGAGATGGTAAAATATTCCAGCCACTCCCGCATGCTCTGTCTTCCCCATGCAGGAGCTGGCCTTAAAATCTGATTAACTGAAACATTTTATAGGGTGTCAAAAGACGTTTCTTGCCTGATGCCTCATGGTCACTCAAACCACCAGCCCAACTGAGGCCAAAATAACATCATCATTCACAATTTGCTCTAGAAATGTCTCCTGCTGGGCCCTCAGTTTGAGCCATCAAAGCTGGAAATTTTAAACCAAGTGAGAAAATACTTCTGATTTTAATGATTCCTGGAACCCAGCATCCTGCTCTAAAGTGGTACCAGCACTGCCACGGCCAATGAAGGTGTTCTGTGTCAGATGTTCACCGTCGTGGCCACTGCAGCTGTTCAGTATTTGAGACCACGTGTGTACTGATATGCTAATCATCTAGTCTGAGAAATAATTCTCTATGGGTTAAGGGCTCACCTTTTAGAAGACATTAGATAGAATCTTGGCAGAGCATGTTGACTCATACCTGAGTATATAATCTCAGCACTTTGGGAGGTTGAGGTGGGAGGATCGCTTGAGCCCAGGAGTTTAGATCAGCCTGGGCAACATATTGAGACCCCATCTCTACAAAGAATAGAATAGTAATAATGATAATAATTAAAATAAAATCTCACAATTGGAAGGGTACTGAGTGATTGTTTAGTGGAGCCTCCAACTTCCTACACAGAACAGCAATTCCTCCAGCCGGACTCAGGCTCTACTGGCATACCCCTGGTGATGGTGAGCTCATTACCTTGTGAAGCAACCCATTTCTTCTCAAGAGACTTCTGACTTTTGGAAGGAAGCTTCTTATGTTGAGCTGTAACCTGCCTCCCGATGCCTAAGGGACAAGAAGATCACTTGGAAGCCTCACAGACAAGGCTTTCTGAGCACTGTGTGATACCTAATTGGTTTGCCAAAGCTGCTCTTCTCCCATGAAACAGTTAATTTGAAGAATAATTCAGAACATGTGCTCATTACTGTGTCTTAGAGGCTAAAAGAAAAATTTGGCCCCTCCACAGTACAGATGGTATTTGTTTCTTCCCCTGGAATTCTCATGCTGGATATCTTAATTAATGAATTAATGAAATTTTTCATCGAGTGGTCCTAAGGAATACTTATTTTTGCAGTCTCCCCTTCTGCCTGTCCACATGGTTCCTCTGTTTCCCCTCCAATACCTTAATTAACAAGCAAGGGAAGGTCTAAGCTACAGCTTTTAGACTTGCTGAAAAGGACTGAGGTTCTTTTGCTTATGAGATGAAGTTACGCTCTTGTCACCCAGGCTGGAGTGCAGTGGCACGATCTGAGCCCACTGCAACCTCCAACACCCAGGTTCAAGCGATTCTCCTGCCTCAGCCTCCTGAGTAGCTGGGATTATAGGCGTGCACCACCACACCCAGCTAATTTTTGTATTTTTAGCAGAGAAGGGGTTTCACTATGTTGACCAGGCTGGTCCTGAACTCCTGACCTCAGGTGATCCACTCAACTTGGCCTCCCAAAGTGCTGGGATTACAGGTGTGAGTCACCGTACCTGGCCAGGACTGAGAATCTTACAAGCAAGTCACATTTAAAGATTAAAAAAAAAAGCAACACCTGCCTCCCCACCCCAATTCCAAGACACCTTTAAAATAGGGCCAGGAACATCAGCTATGTAGGATGATTTGTTTCCTCATGAGGAGAATCACCCTGGCTTGCACTTCTGCAATCCTCCTCTTAAGTAATCATCTGTTATTTGTACGTGGGGGAAAGAGAGAAGTTGCTGGAGGAGAATGTCCCTTATTGAGTCCAGCAGGACCTGAGTTTTATTCCTGGCTCTAACAGTTTCTAGCTGTGACAACTTCTGCAAGTTGCTATAGCCTTTTGGACTCAACAGTTTGTTCCATTGTACAATTGGGATAAATATTTCCAGCTCATAGGGTTCTTATCATGTGAGATAGTGTATTCAAGGAACTTAGCATGGTGGATTGGTTAGCTGTCACTAGGTCACAAAGCACCCCAAACTCAGAAGCTAAAATAATGACGCATTTATGGCCTCTCACCTGTTTTATGTGTCAGCCGAGACTTCTGCCAGCTTGGGCTAGGCTTGGCTGATCTTGGCGAGGCATGCACATGAGATTGTGCTCAGCTGATGGGTGGGCTGAGGATTGGCTGTCTAGGATGGCCTCATTTGCATGTCTGGCAGTGGGCTGGCAGGCAGCTGGAGTTATTGGACCACATGTCTCTCAGCCACCAGCAGGCTAGCTTGAGCTGCTTCACATGGCAGAGGCTCAAAGAGCAGCAGGAGCATGTACAGCTTTTCAAACTGGCACTGTGTCCTTTCTACCACACTCCACTGGCCAAAGCAAGCCATTCATGGGATTGCAGTATAGATTCCGCCTCTTGATGGGAAGTCACATTGCAAACAGCAGCCACTTTTTGCAATGAATCTGCTTCGCACTGAACGGCATGCAAGTACTACAAAGATGACAGCTGTTAAAGACGGATTTCACAGGGTGAAAATCGCAAGGACTGATTTTGTCTATAGCCACTTAGTGGAAGCACTTATGCATGTCCATTAGGTAATCCCATATCGTAAGCATTTTATTGTTAATATTAGCAATACCTTGTCATTACATTTCTAGTAGAATTCACGAAGGGGATGGAGAGCTCGATCAAGCTGTTTGAGGCAGAAGGTGGGCAAGTTTCTAGGACAGAATGGAGAGAACTCCTGGTGACTTGCTTCGACTCTTGTAAGGGAGGCAACTGCCAGGAAATCCTGGAGTTTAGAACTTTGCTCTTGACAGGGGGAGGAGCCCACTCTTTTTTTTTTTTCTTTGAGATGGAATCTCACTCTGTCACCCAGGCTGGAATGCAGTGGCATGACTGGCTCACTGCAAACTCCATCTCCCAGGTTCATGCAATCCTCCTGTCTCAGAATCCTCAGTAGCTAGGATTACATGTGTGTGCCATTACGCCCAGCTAATTTTTTTTTTTTTTTTTTTTTTTTTTTGGTAGAGACAGGGTTTTGCCATGTTGGCCAGGCTGGTCTTGAACTCCTGACCTCAAATGATCCTCCTGCCTCCGCCTCCCAAAGTGCTGGGATTACAGGCATGAGCCACCACACCTGGCCCAAAGAGCCCACTCTTACGGCTATTGTCTTACTTTCCCCAGAAGGGGCAGGGCGCATGTCTGTTCCTGGCCTGGGGTTAGGTTCCTTGTATTTAATCCTTACACTGGCCCTGCGGTTTCTCCATTATTATTTCCATTTTGCTGTGGCTGAAGTTGAGGGTCTGGCAGCTAGAATGATTTGCAAATGGCAGAGCTAGGGTTGAACCCAGGGAAGTGCTGCTTGATAGTCAGGGCTTTCTCTTTACACCTCGCTGCCCGGAGTTTACCAGCAGCAAGACCAGGGTGAAGGGGGAGGAGGGGTCGTCTTTAGTGAGTGCCTGCCACAGGTTAGGCACAGATCTAAGCTCTTTCCGTCATGATCTCTTTTCATCCTGATTGCCCTACTACTTTTAGCCCTATTTTACAGATGAGGAAATTCAGATTCAGAGAGGTTATACAGCTTGCTCATGGTTGCACAGCCAGGAAGTGGCAGAGAGGAGATAACAGCTCCTCTGATTCTTCAGTACTTCACTGCAAGACCGTCTTTATAGCAACAAGCAAAAGAGGAGGCTCTCCAGGAACTCCGTACCCCAAGCCTATGGGCTAATTCCCCTCTCAGGAAAAAGCCCCTGTTATGAATGGGTCAACCATCTCTGGGAGGTGGCAAGTGCCCTGGGCTTTGGGAATTGGCTGATAAACATGGTACTGCTGTCGACCAGCAGCTACTGGGCCACCTGGGCTGACTCTAGCTGCTCATAGCCAGGGTAGGGAAGGCTGGATGAAGCCAGGGGACACTGTAATCTAGGAGGACTCGGATCTTGAGGAAGTACCAAGGGCAAATCAAACCAGCCTGCAAAATTGCTCGTGGCCTTGCAATACCCCCTTAAAAATATTCAAGCATATTAAACATTTCTAAAAGTTTGATAAAATATTTAACTTTCATCAGCCTTTATGTGGCTCGCACATTTTGCATAGAAGTGAACTCTGAAATCTGCTGACACCCATTGAATTGATTCTACTCTGGACTCTGAGGCATCAATTTCTTCTTGCAAATTTTTCTTTTTCTTTGCTCCTTCTAACTTTTTTTGTGTTTCTTTTCTCCTCCTCCTCGTTCCTCTTCCCCTTTTCTTTCTCCTTCTCCTCCCTCTCCTCCTCTTCTTCTTCTTCTTCTTCTTCTCCTCCTTCTCCTCTTCCTTCACCACCTTCTTCTTCTTCCTCTTCCTCTCCTCCTCCTCCTCATCCCTCTCCTCCTCTTCTTCCTCTTCTTCAGCAGGGTCTTGCTTTGTTGCCCAGGCTGCATTGCAGTGGCACAATCATGTCTCAATGCAGTCTTGAGCTCCCAGGCTCAATTGATGCTCCCTTCTCAGCCTCCCAAGTAGCTGAGACTACAGATGCAGACCACCATGCCCTGCTAATTTTTAATATTTTATAGAGATATGATCTCACTATGTGCCCAAGCTGATCTTGAACTCTTGGGCTCAAGCGATCCTCCTGCCTCAGCCTCCCATAGTGTGGGGATTACAGGTGTGAGCCACTGCATCCATCCTTCTTATGTTTCTTCTTGAGAATGACTAATGAAAACATCAATTTGATAAGGTATCATTAAGCCATCATCACCTGCAAGTGTGATGTCATCCCAAGCATCTTCTAAATTATAGAGGTGCTTCTTTTTTTACTTCTGTTTCTTCCCTTAGCTTGGTGGAGCTAAAAGAAGAAACAGAAATACCTTTAGCTGTACCTCCACCTACTTGTATTCTGTGCAAATCTGTTTTGTCTTTTGTTTATCTTTGAAAGTAACGTGGATATTTTCGCCACCTTCATGGTGGCTGTCATCTTTGCAACGCCTTCTTGATACCCTGGGTGTTACGGGGCTTGTCAGCTCTTCCAGGCAGAGGCTGGGTGGGGTAGCAGGCGCACCAAAGTGCTCTGCAGAAGCTGTGGAGGAAGAACAGATGCGTGCTGGGGATGCAGTCACATGAGTCCCTGTGTCAGCAAGAAGGTGAGACGGGCTGCCTCTAGCCCTGCTTGCTGAATCAAAGACCCTGGGCCCCTTGTTCAAGCTGCTCTACTTCCTGCCACGTTTCCAGGTGGCTGCCTCGTCTTGGCTGATGCCTTAGCTGCTTCCTCCCCTCCCTGCCCACTTGGTCACTTCTGCCTCTGTTGTGGCCACTGTCACTCTCAACATCTCCTTCCTGGGGTTGGGGCATTCTATACCTCCACCTCTCTCTTGCTTCACTGACTGATGTTGGTCTGGATGTCTGAATCCAGATCCCGGGAAGCCCGGGGCGGTGGTCTCATCCCCTGCTCTGGAGGAGGCTGCCCTCGAGCTGAGCTGCCCTAGGTTGTGTCTGGGCTTCTGGCTGAGTATTACTTCTCTGACCTAATTTGTTTTTTCTAAGAGGCAGCCCGTCTCACCTTCTTGCTGTCACAAGGACTCACGTGACTGCATCCCCAGAAAGCATCTATTCTTCCTCCGCAGCTTCTGCAGAGCCCTTTGGTGTGCATGCTACCCCACCCAGCCTCCACCTGGAATTGCGGACAAGCCCCGTAACACCCAGGGTATCAAGAAGGTGTTTCTTGCTCTGTTGCCCAGGCTGGAGTGCGGTGGTGCTATCCTAGCTCACTGCAGCCTTGAATTCCTGGACTCAAGTGATCCTCCCTCCTTAACCTCCAAAGGCGCTTGGACTACAGGCGTGTACCACCATGCCTGGCTAATTATTATTATTATTGATCTTTTTTAGAGAAGGGGTCTTGCTATGTTGCCCAGGCTGGTCTAACACTCTTGGCCTTAAACTATCCTTCCACCTCGGCCTTCTAAAATGTTTGGGTTATAGGCACAAACCATGGAACCCAACCTGAGCTAGTTCTGGGAGCCTAGGGAGAAACCCCAAAGGTCTGAGCCCCTGTCCCTGTGGGAAGGGAAGGATCCAGGGTTTCTGTCCTCTTGACTGATTCTTGGGAACCTTCCTTGCATTTCTCCCTTGTCGTGGAGCTCTCGAAGTTCCCTCTTACCTTCTTCCATTTCTTGTGTCTCTCCTGCTGGCCCGTGAACCCTCCAAGCACAGGGATCTGGGCCGGGGCTGCTCTGTGCACCCCGTGATCAGCTTGGTATCCAAACCCCAGCAAATGGAATAGAATCTTTCTTCCTGGGGGCACACCCCTCTCCCCTGCCCTCTCCCCTGGCATCAGGCAGTATTGTTTCCTCCTGGGATCCCTCAGTTCTTAGTCCCCTCTTAACTCATCCTACAGTTGTCTAAAATGACATTTTAGGAAAACATGGAAGAGACACATCACGGGGTCCCAAGGGCGAGTCATGAGCATGGTGCAGTCACGGGTGACTTTTCAGAGAAGGGGAGGTTGGGGTGAGTTAAGGTGGGCCCTGGGCTTTGCAGGCAGGATGAGGGAAGGAACCTGGGTGGGCAAAGGCCAGAGGGCTTGAGCCTGCCTGGAGGGAGGGGCAGCCTGGGTGTGCATGTGGTGAGCATGTGTGTGAGTGCATGTGGGTGTGCGTGGGTGACTGTGTGTGCAGATCTGTAATGAGAAGCCAGGTTGCTAGGCAGCCAGTCCCAGATCTGTGAGTGCCAGTTTGGAGCTGCCTTGAGTGGCAGCAGCAAGCCAGAGGAGAAGCTAAGTGAGCAGCCACCTCCCTTCCATTCAGCCCTGAGCTGGTCGTGCCACTCTGCACCCACAGCATGGCTACCTTGCTGTGCATAGCTGGGCATCAAAAACACTCGCCACCAACTTTTCTGTCTGCTGCCTGACACCGGTGTGACTGACAGCGAGTCCTGTAAACTCGACCTCTGAGTTGCTTCTTGGATCCGAGGCCTCCTCCTTGCACCTGTCATGGTCAATGGCCTCCCTGCCTCCAACCATTTGTGCCCTAATCACTCTCCACTCTGCTCTCTGCTGCCTGGTTGGCTGCCCTCAACACATTCCTCTGTTTACAACCTTTAAGGCAGAAGGAAGGTCACCACCTTGCACGTGGCGTTTACTACCTCACTGGCCTTCTGGCTTTTCAGTGCAAGGTAAGATTCAGCCCCAGCCCCAGCCAGTCACCTCCTCCACACCTAGCATCTTCCCTGAATGCCTCTGTCCATGTCCTGGCAACTCTTTTTCCTCTTCTTTCTTTTCTGTTCGAAATGTTCTTTATCACCTTGTAAAATCCTATTATCAGCTCAGAAGTCACTTTGTCTCTGCAGTCTTTCCAAGACTGGCAGGTGGAATTAGTTTCTCCAGCTCAAAGCATCCTCAACCCTCTGCTCATTCTGCTGGTTTCTGCCTTCGCTCCTAGACTGTTTCAGCCAAACCTGCCCCACCTGCCTGATGCATCCCCAGCACCCAGCACAGGGACAACTTGTAATGGCTGCCTTGGTGGTGGCGGTGGGAAGGAGGGAATCTCCAGCCCAGGAAGGGTCCCATCCAGTGCACCCATCTTCTCCTGGGTTTCCCAGACACACTCACAGGGGCAGCTCTTGCTCTCGGCCAGGCTTCCAGTTCGTGGTCTTATTCACATTCTGTTGCTGAATTTGATTCACTCCAATTATTTCCACAGTCCCGAAGGGCTGCTGGGGACTTGTAAATTCAGCTTTCTGACTTCTTGTTAACCACAAGCAGTTTCTCTAGGGGGTGTCTTCCCTATCTAAAATTTCTTTCTGAAGCTTATTGAATTTCAAGACCACATTATATTTCCAGCTGGTGTTTTTCGAAGACGGCACATCCTCTGCTGGTGCCCGGATGTAGGAAGCCACATGCCTGGACGGTCTGGGGAGAAAGGAGCTCTGGGAACGGTGACCTGCTGCAGTGTGGGAGGGGTAGGTGAGGCTCGCAACCAGAGAGAGAGAGGCTGGCACTCATTGCTGTGACAACTGGGCAGGCAATTAATTTCTCTGTGCCTATTCCCTTATGTCTAAAATGGTGTAAATATAGTATCTCACTTCTGTGGTCACTAGAGGGTTGAATAAGCTAATATGTGTAGTGTGCTCAGTGTCTAACACAGAGTAAGCACTTCAAGTTAGCTGTGTTATCCCCTCCCCTCCCCTCCCCTCCCCTCTCCCTTCCTTCCTTCCCTCCCCTCCCTCCTTGCCTCCCTCCCTCCTTCCCACCCTTCCTCCCTCCCTCTCTCCCTCCTTCCCTCCCTTCCTTCCTTCCTCTTCCTTCCCTCCCTCCCTCTCACTCTCCTTCCTTCCTTCCTCCTTTCCTTTCCTGTTTCCTTTTTCCTTTCTTTCCTCCTGGCTGAGGCAGGAGAATCACTTGAACCCAAGAGATGGAGGTTACAGTGAGCCGAGATCATGCCACTGCACTCCAGCCTGGGCGATAGAGTGAGAGTCTGTCTCAAAAACAACAACAAAATAGAGGTAGGGTATCATTATGTTGTCCAGGCTGATCTTGAGCAGTTCTCTTGTCTCAGCCTCCTAAAGTGCTGGGATTACAGGCATGAGCCACCATGCCAGGCTCATTATTGCCTTTCCTTGTGTCACTGATTTGTAGCATTTCAGAGCTAGACAGGGCTAGAGAGAAGAGTTCAAATCCTTAAGTTCGTAATTGAGGAAACTGACATTCTCAGAGGGGAAGGTTTATACGAAATCACAAAGCCGGTATGGGAGGACTAGACAAGCCTGGGACATGATACAGTCCAGGCCAGGGTTCCTTCTTTCTAGATGGTGCTGGTGTTTTGGACATTGGGTGCTCAGAGATGAACGCAGATGGTAGCTGCATGGCCATTGGGAGGTGGGTGGGCATCAGCTGCAAGGCATCCTGACCTTGCCAGCACTGGAATCGCACAGCTGCTGCTCTCTGTCCACCTAAGACATCCTCTGTGTGCATCAATTAAAGGTGAATCTGGACCCCAGAGATTCTCTAGGCTCTGCTGTGCATCTTTGTTCTTTTTGGGTGAACATCCCCAAACTATTAAGTGAATTCAGGGAAATTTAAGCCAGAAGGCTCCACTGGGAAGGCCAGAAAATGGGAGCTCAGACAAGTTAAGTGTCTTGCTCAAAGTCACGCAGCTACTGAACCCAGGAATTCTGCCCCTCAGACCCGCTGTCCCTTTTCGCCTCTCAGCTTCCCCGGTCATCTGAGTTTGGCACTTGTCACCACATGGGCTGAACTAACCCTTGCACACTTCGGCCTCTGGGGAGAGGTCAGCCCTGCATCCTTCATGGCAAAGGGCAATACCATCTTCCCTGCGTGTGGTGTTGGTTTGAATTCTTTCTCAAGGGATGGGACAGATGGACCTGGAAACAATGTCATGGTCCAGGCAAGTGGGCTGTGGTTTTGCAGGCTGCAACCTCAGTGACAAATCAAGAGTTTTAGACAGAGGTGGCATCTAGAAGATACCTGGTATGGGCCAACTCCATGGTGTGAAAGCAGGAGGAGAAATGGGGAGGCGTGAACCCCACCATCATCTGGAGAGACACATCAACAGAGCAACTTCCACACCTGACCGGACAGTGAGGTCCATGCAGTGATATTCCCCATCCTCTGCTAGGATGGGCTTCTGGGTTATGGCCATGGTAAGTCCCAGGTACATGGTGGTCTATGCCTTTGAATGCAAGCTACTTGCAACCCTTATCAGTCTGGGTAGCTCTTCATGGCTTCAGGTTTGCATGCATGACCTTGTCATAGATGTTCCTGGGTAAAGGTAGAGAGCGTTCACTTACTGTGCCATTGAACAGTGTCTCACTCTGTTGCTCAGGCTGGAGTGCAATGGCACAATCTCAGCTCACTTCAACCTCTGCCTCCCAGGTTCAAGCAATTCTTGTGCCTCAGCCTCCTGAGTAACTGGGATTACAGGTGCTTGCCATCATGCCCAGCTCATTTTTTTGTTTTTTTAGTAGAGGAAGAGTTTCGCCATGTTGGCCAGGCTAGCCTTGAACTCCTGACCTCAGGTGATCTGCTCGTCTTGGCTTCCCAAAGTGCTGGGGTTACCGGTGTGAGCCACCATGCCCAGCCTGTTCCCATTTTATTTCTAAATTCTCACTATTATTTTTAGAGATAAGGTCTCAGTCTATCACCCGGAGCCGCTAACTCCTGGGCTCAAGTGATCCTCCTGCCTTAGTCTTCTGAGCACAGGTAGGTACCATCACGTCTGGCTAATTTTTAACTTTTTTGCAGAAATGGGGGTCTTACTAAGTTGCCCAGGCCAGTCTCAAACTCCTGGCCTTTAGCAATCCTCCCGCCATGACCTCCCAAAGCTTCCGGATTACTGGTATGAGCCACACCATGCCTGGCTTCTTCCCGTTTTATGAGGAAATTAAGAATAGGGAAATGATGGTGCCGGCTCACTGACCCACAGAGGACAAGAATCCAGATGTCCTGGTTCTCAGTTCGGAAGCTTTTCAATTGCACAACTTCCTCTTCCAGTGGGAAGTCCTTCGATCTTGCCTTCCTTAAATAGATCTCAACAGTGAGAATTTCTGTGGGGTGCAGTCTTAATTACAATGACCTAAAAGGTTCGCCCTGCTCCTGGTCAACCCAAGCTCACTCACCCTCCAGCCACGTTGAACTAGTAGCACAGCAGGTCCCCAACCTTTTTGGCTCCCAAGACTGGTTTCATGGGAGACAGTTTTTCCACAAATGGGGTTAGGGGATGGTTTTCGGATGATTCAAGTGCATTACATTTATTGTGCACTTTATTTCTATTATTATGACATTGTAATATATGAAATAATTCTACAAGTCACCATCATGTAGAATCAGTGGGAGCCCTGAGCTTGTTTTCCTGCAACTCGACAGTCCCTTCTGGGGATGATGGGAGACAGTGACAGATCATCAGGCATTAGGTTCTCATAAGGAGTGTGCAACCCAGATCCCTCGCATGCGCAGTTCACAACAGGGTTTGCTCTCCTATGGGAATCTAATGCTGCCACTGAACTGCCAGGAGGCGGAGTCAGGCGGTAACGGAAGTGATGAGGAGCGGCTGTAAATACGGATGAAGCTTCACTCAGTTGCCTCCACTCACCTCCTGCTGTGTGGCCCAGTTCCTAACAGGCCAGAAGCAGGTCCATGGCTTGGGGGTTGGAGACTCCTGTAGTAACAGATTCTCATCTTTCCCTGACTCTCTTTGCATTCAGCCCGTTGCACATCCTGCTTCCTCTGTGAGGATTCCTTATCTCTTTTGTCTGGCTAACTTCAATTCTTCCTCCAGGCATCAGCTGGATTCAGCTTCTCCTCCTGGAAGCTGTAGTCTCTGAATTCCTGAGGCTGTTCAGGTAGTTGCCCCTTCTGCAGAGGTTCTGTTGGAGTGAGAACCGATGTCCCTGGATCTTGCCCACAACAAGGTGATGTTCACAGGAACAGGGAAGAACTCAGCAGGCTACGCCAGTCCCTTGAGCTGAATCAGGCATGTTATGGGATAGAAAGCAGGAAGGAGGGGCCATGTCCCTCCTTCATGGGACCCTGGGATTTTTGCTGGAGGGCAGGTGAGATGGAGGGAGGTTGTTCCTTGAAGAACTGGAGCATCTACAGCACAATGCCCCAGCTTCCTCATTGCAGAAAGCTCACGGTCACAGATGGGCATGTTCAGACACCCTTAAGTAATGTCTTTAAAGGCTGTGCACTTTAAAGTGGTGTTTTATTTAATTTCAGCAAAGTTGTCGTTGCAATTAGATCTGTCCAGATAATTAACTCCAATTTACTAGTTTGCAACTAGTAATTAATTACTAAAGTCTCCCGAGTGAAGCCTTGGCAAGGAAAGTCGCTCCTCTGAGAACAGAGGCTTTATTCTAAAGGTTCAGAAACATGGCCACCTTTGGGAACTTTTTTTTCCCTGGAATTCATTATGACTTGGCTCTTACACAAGGTTGTTGGTGACTTTGGGCAAGTATCTTAACCTGTCTCTTGGGAGAAGGGAGAGGTTCTTGCTTAGCTCATAAGAACCAATCATTAGGAGAAACACGATTCCTGAGTTGGAATGCAACTCCTCTTTCTGCAAAGCTGCTTACTTGCTCCTGGGCAAGGGTGAAGGGTGTTTACCTGCTGTCCCACTGAGCATCTCCTGGGTCTGGAGCTGGTGCCTAGGTCACCATTTTCTTATGGACCCTTTGAGAGGAATCCACGAAGAGTCAGGACCAGGCTTCAAGGTCATTCAATGGGTTTCTACTATTACCCAACTGTACATTGTTTTGCGGATTTTTAGATTGCTCAACTCAACCACAAAGTGTCAGTATTCCCCTAAACCCACCCTCAAAGATACTGGCACGTTTTCAGTTTCAAAAGTCTACCTCTAATTGCAATTTTGCTTCACACTTGAGGACTCATTGTTTTTCTTTGATGTAGATTGGTAAATCCCAAACTTGGAAGCAAATTCAAATAAGCTACTACCGCCATGAATGTTTTGAGAGATACTGATTGCCATGGTAATGGAATGGGGAAAAGGTTGGTGTTTTCAATAACCAGGTCAATTGTATATCTTTATGAAAAAAAAAATGAATCTTGACCTGTGCCTCACCTAATATCCCCAAATCAATTCCAGTTAGATCCTACATTTAAATAAGAAAGGAGAAGCACATAGCTTCTAGAAGGTAATCTAGACCAATTATTATAAAGGTAATTATGACCTTATAGTCAGGAAAATTGTTGGACCCCCAAAGCACTTACTCTGGTTCACTAAAATTAAGAAGTTCTGCTCATCGAGAGACATGAATTAAGGAAATGAAAAGGCAAACCACAGGACAGAGGAAGATGCATGCATGCTTAAATCCCAGAGGACTCCTATAACAAATTCTTAAAGAACTACAGATCTAAACAAAAACGCTGATGCTCCAATTTAAAAATTGGGCAAGGCCGGGCACTGTGGCTCACACCTGTAATCCTGGCACTTTAAGAGGCCGAGGAGGGCAAATCACCTGAGGCCAGGAGTTTGAATCAGCCATGGGCAACATGGTAAAACCCTGTCTCTACTAAAGATACAAAAATTAGCCTGGTGTGGTGGCGCATGCCTGTAATCCCAGCTACTTGGGAGGCTGAGGCAAGTGAATGGCTGGAACTTGGGAGGTGGAGGCTGCAGCGAGCAGAGGTCATGCCACTGCACTCCAGCCTGGCACCAGGCATCAGAGTGAGACTCTGTCTCAAAAAAAAGAAAAAAAAGTTGGGCAAAAGGGTGTATCTGAATGCCATAAGCATATTAGAAAGTGTTCAACACCATGCATCATCAAGATCAAACCCAAAATGTGGTACTGCTATATGCCAACATTTGTTGATAAGAATGTGGAATCCCTAGACTGTCAGACACTGCTGGTGGGAAAGTAACATGTTAGACTCCCTTGGAAAATGATTTCCATTCTACTAAAGATGAACCAATGTAGAAGCCATGAGCCAGGAATTCTAGTCCTCTGTGTGTGTGAGTATATGTATGTATGTGTGTGTGTGTGTGTGTGTATATATACACACAATGTATGTATAGATGTATATACATACATAGATCCATTTCTCTTGGAGATATATATATATCCCCAAGAGAAATGCATCTATGTGAGCACCAAACAGCACGTACAGAAATGTTCATAGCAACATTATTGATGGTAGCCCCAAACTGTAAACAATTCAACAATTCATCATCATCAGAAGAATGGATGAGTTGTGGTACAGAGACTGCAATGCTATCTTAGCAATTATTGCTATCCACGATGACTTGGGATGAATATCACAGACACATGCTGAGCAAAAGAGATCAGACAAAAAAAGTAAGATATACGGAATGATTGCGTTTATAAGAAGTTGGACAGCAGGTAGTTTTAGGGTGATAGAAGTCAGAGTCATGGTTACCTTAGGGATTGGGATTAAGGATGGGGAAAATGCAGGAGGGAGGCCTTTGGAAGGATGGTAATGTTCTGTATCTTGTTTTGGGCAGTGCCTTGATGGGTATTTTTACTTTCTAAAACTCCTGATTGAGCAGCACATTGAAGATTTGTGTAATTTATTGCATTATACTATTCTTCAACAGATAAATTTACTAGAAAGTCCAAAACGGGCCGGGTGTGGTGTCTCACACCTGTAATCCCAGCATTTTGGGATAGCAAGGCAGGCAGATTGCTTGAGCCCAGGAGTTTGAGATTAGCCTAGGCAACATGATGAGACCCTATCTCTACCAAAAAAAAAAAACGGGAAACAGCTGGGCGTGGTGGTACACGTCTGTTATCCCAGCTGCAGGAGGCTGAGGTGGGAGGATTGCTTGAGCCCAGGGGCTGAGGTTACAGTGAGCTGAGATTGCACCACTGCATGCCATCTTGGGTAAACAGAATGAGACCCTGTGTCAAATATATATGAACTCAATCATTAGGAATTCAGTTAGTCTAAGCCTCACCTTAGACTAACTGAGTGACAATGAGGCTTGAGTGAAGGTACCTTGCTGCCTTCTCTGGTGAGTCTTATCTGTGGCCAGAAGCAAGAATCACTGCCCTAGACTAAAAGCCAATGTTTCTCATGGAGTCACTGCTCATTCCTTTGCCCCATGTGCATCTGGTTTGGGAAATCCAGGCTTTGATCTGGTGGTCCTTTAACATGACCAGTGCTATGACTGGTGTCTATCTGCCTGGTTTACCCTTTAGACAATAAATGAGTAGATCTTTTTTTTTTTTCCAACTTTTGTTTCAAATTCTGGGACACATATGCAGCACGTGCAGGTTTGTTACATAGGTAAACGTATGCCATGGTGGTTTGCTTCGGAGATCAACCCATCACCTTGGTATTTAGCCCAGCACCCATTAGCTAGTCTTCCTGAAGCTCTCCCTTCCCACCCCCAACAGGCCCCAATGTGTGTTGTTTCCTCGCAATGTACCCATGTGTTTTCATTGTTCAGCTCCCAGTTGTAACTGAGAACGTGCGGTGTTCGGTTTTCTGTTCCTGCATTAGTTTGCTAAGGATAATGGCTTCCAGCTCTATTCATGTCTCTGTAAACGGCATAATCTTGTTCCTTTTTATGGCTGCATAGTATTCCATGGTGTAACGTACCACATTTTCTTTATCCAGTCTATCATTGATGGGCATCTGAGTTGATTCCATGTCTTTGCTATTGTGAACAGCGCTGCGATGAATATACACATGCATGTGTCTTTGTAACAGAATGATTTATATTCCCTTGGGTATATATCCAGTAATGGGATTGCTGAGCCAAATGGTATTTCTGCCTCTAGATCTTCGAGGAATCACCATGTTGTCTTCCACAATGGTTAAATGAATTTACGTTCCCACCAACAGTGTAAAAGCGTTCCTTTTTCTTTGAAACCTCACCAGCATCAATTGTTTCTGGGCTTTTAAATAATCGCCATTTTGACTGGCTTGAGTTTATGTCTCCTTGTGGTTTAGATTTGCATTTCTCTGACGATCAGTGACGTTGAGCTTTTGTTTCATACGTTTCTTGGCCGCATGAATGTCTTCTTTTGCAAAATGTCTGGACTGGACGGATCTTACTCCTTCTCAGTATCTTGCCTAAGGTCCTCCAGGAGGGCTGGGATTTGGATCTAGGCTCCTGACTTTTCTGAACCAAAGAATGATAGATCCAGAGCTTTATACAAGGAGAGAAATTAAAAATACTTGAATAGATCATTGATAGCAGGGAAATAATAGATGAGAAAAAGAGTAAACCTGCTTTTCTGACTCATACTCGATGCAAGATCATTGGTGGAGGTGGAATAAAGGGATTTTGAATGTATATCATAATCATTGTTGCATTTTTTGTTTCTCACCTCAAGTAGGGTCTCAGATCAAGCCTGTCTCCTAACAAGTATACACTGGGGGCTGTGTTTCATCTTGCTCTGACGCCCTCTACCACTGTTCTTGATCTACCGCCCTGTAGGAGAACTCCAGACTGGGGACTCTTCCTCAGAACGATGTTATGAGTTAGATTAGTTAGGCAAGTGGCAGAATGAATACATAAGCAGTGATTTTGCATAATGAGGCGTGTGAAATCCCACTGGAGGTTGTTAAAACAGCAGACAGACTGCAGTAAACAAGGAAGAAGGTAGGCTTTGAAAACAGATGGCTTTGAAAACCTGGCAAAGCCCCGTTTCAGACTTTTGAAAATTGGTTTCGGGAATGCAAGCTATTTTTAAAAAAAATCTACGTGCATATTTTTAAATTCTGTTTTAATGATAAACTTCCGTGGGTAATTGAACATCCGTTTACATCCTGCTGTAAACACGCTTACAGCCAGATGTGATGGACAGCTTGCATAGAGACCTGAGCTGTTCTGGTACATTTGGATTCAGAGACATTATTTGTATTTCAGTTTGGGGAAGAATCTCTGACTTTCATGCTGGGTAGGTATATGGCGGTGGCCTGCCCCTTGTCACTTGCAAGAGACCACCTCCACGCCAGTATCAGAGCTGCTCTGAAGACCCTCTTCCTTATCTCTTCTTATTTCCAGGAGATGGCCTGCCCCTTCACTTCCTTTCCTCGCTTCATCTCCATCACACATGACCTTATTCCCCTTATTTCTCAAAACATGTCTAGCCATTTCAGAACATGGCATTGCTTCCGAAGTCCACTGTCTTAATGCAGGCTGAACTCTTTACTGGAATGCTTTTCTGTTGATAGATCACAAGTCAGTCGCCCATCAGCGTCCAAATTTCTAGGCAATTTGACAGAGGATGGATGGGCCTCTCCTAGTCTGTGCTGATAGAATTATCTTACCTCTGAATTCAAGGCAGCCTCACTTGACTTTTGTATATTGATTTCTGTACGATGTAGACATTATTTT
Organism: Cacajao melanocephalus; assembly: GCA_963573385.1. Lineage (NCBI taxonomy): Eukaryota > Metazoa > Chordata > Mammalia > Primates > Pitheciidae > Cacajao > Cacajao melanocephalus. The sequence continues at coordinate 49,010 of CAUYLG010040092.1, forward strand.
TTTGGCCACGTTCAAGTGAACTCCACTTAACCAATCCACCAGGTTAAAAATGCTTTCTTAGGGTGGGCGTGGTGGCTCGCGCCTGTAATTCCAGCGCTTTGAGAGGCTGAGGTGGGAGAATTGCTTGAGCCTAGGAGGTTCCAGGTTGTAGTAAGCCACGATCACACTACTGCACTCCAGCTTGGGAGACAGAGTGAGACCCTGTCCCAAATAGACAGATAGATAAATAAATTAATTAATTAAAGAAAAAAAATCCTTTTTTCTTAATAATCACAGGCCTCCACAGTCCACGTCCTCTTTCCCTGATCAAACTGCAGGCGCCTTTGGTGAGCTTTGAGACTATCTTGGCTGTCTTCAGTGCTCCCATACTAAATAGTACATCCAGTGGCTAATGAGAATCAAGATTTATTCCTCCCTGAATGGGTGGCAGGGGATTTGAATGAATGGATTAATCTGATGTGGGGTCAGGGCAACTAGGAAACTTGGCCACTGTCAGATACATAAGACCAGAATGAGGAGAATGGAGTCTTGATCTTCCATAGCATGCAGCTGTCACTCAACACCTGCTCTCCGGATACTGTTGTAGGCTTCTGCCTTGAGATGTTTGGGTCCTTGGGTTTGTGGCCTGGCTTCCCATTCCTTGTGCTCTTAGCTTTCAAAATCTGAAGGCAGGGCTAGATCCATACTCATCTGTGACCAGCATTTGGGAAGTGTCTTCAGCTGTACCTACTCCCTGTATCTAAGGGATAATGGCCCCATGGGCACTCACTGGCACCCTGGGATAATGACATCTTTCCAAGTCCAAAATTCATGCTCCAGTTTCCCAGCCAGGTTAATATGAGATGCTCTTGCTATAGTCACTTTTTAATGGAACCCTAGAATCTCAACCCAAACTCCTGCAAAGAAACCCTGGAGACCTTTTGTCTGGGGATTGCCTCCAACAGAACCATAGATCTCAGTCATAAAAGCCTAGGCTGGCTTTCGCATTCAATAGAGATATTATAAGTTTCAGTGTCTGGCATTATAATTTATCCTTGGAAGGAGACTCAGATCAGCTTGCTTTCAATAAATAGATTTTAGAACAAAACGCTTCTGTGTAATTATGTTTACTAATAGTATTAACTCATTGCCCATGGGCAAAACACAAAAATCCTTCCATTGCAACAAAGAAAACCTGGTGAGCTGAACTTCTGGGCAAACCTAATGCATGGGGTGGATAAAAACCTGGGAAAATAGGAGCCCTCCAGAGGGTGATTAGGGGAAAGATCTCTGTGATACTCTGCATTTTGGATGTCCCAGAATTTTTTTTTTTTTTTTTTTTTTTTTTGAGTTGGAGTATCAATGTCACCCAAGCTGGAGTGCAGTGGTACAATCTTGGCTCAGTGCAACCTCCACATACCAGGTTCAAGCAATTCTCCTGCCTCAGCCTCCTGAGTAGCTGAGATTACAGGCATATGCCACCACACTAGGCTAATTTTTGTATTATTATTATTATTTTTTTGGTGGTGGGGAGAGACAGGGTTTCGCCATGTTGGCCAGGCTGGTCTTGAACTCTTGACCTCAGGTGATCCACCCGCCTCAGCCTCCCAGAGTGTTGTGATTATAGGCATGAGCCACCGTGCCTGGCCCAGAATTCTATCATTACACTTTTCTCATATATATATTTGTATGTCTGGTGCACTTGTCCTGGCACCATTCTGACTGGTCCAGTGTTTGTTCTGTTTGGTGGGTGATATTCTGAATATTCTCCCAGGTTCTAGCCTTTGTAGTAAATTTTACTTTAGACATTGCCCTTGCATAAATCACTCAAAACATTTTATCTTCCAAAAATTGTGCATTGATCTTAAGATTCCATTCAAGTGTTTTTTGAAGACCTACATTATAGAGTTAAGGATAAGACTCTAGTTGTAGCTCACATTCATGTTCTCTGGCACATGTTGAGTCTATTTGGGTAGAATCTCTGCATCCCCCCGTTCATGGTCTAGTTCAAGCTACCCAGACTTTTTGGAGCTGCTTCTAACTTCAGCAACCCCATGGGCACCCTCTGCCTCTCTTCCGCAGTGTTTGCAGTGCTTCTGAGAATGTTCTCTCCCTGTAAGCTCACTGAAGACAGGGTTCCATTTCTCCATATCCCACCAAGCTAGACCCATCCTCGTGACCCATAATTACTGGAGGATTGACTTATTTCAGAGAGACAGAGCAAAAAAAAAAAATGTTACAGGAAGGTTTGCTGGGGATTTGTGTGTGTGTGTGTGTGTTATTTATTTTTATGATTTTTAACTTTATTTATTTTAGAGACAAGAGTCTCACTCTGTCACCCAGGCTGGTATGCAATGGTGCAATCCTAGCTCACTGTGGCTTCAAACTCTTGGGCTCAAGTCATCCTCCTACCTCAGCTTCCTGGGTAGCTGGGATTACAGGTGCACAGCACCATGCCTGGCTAACTAAAAACAACTTTTTATTTTAATGGAGATGGGAGCTTGCTGTGTTGTCCAGGCTAGTGTAGGGATGTTTATTTTCAGAGTTGCATTTGTAGTCTAGACAACATGGTCTCTCCATGGACTGTCTTATTTGTTTTTATTATTTTTCTTTGCTGCGTGCCATGTGAGGCATCACCCAACAGAGAAATCCTCCTACTCTTACTTGTAGATTCCTGGTCCTGAGTTGCTCATCATTGCCTTCACTTTCCACTCTCTCTTCTATTCTCCTGATGACTTATTATTATTATTATTATTATTATTTTGGAGATGGAGTCTCAGTCTGTTGCCCAGGCTGGCGTGCAACGGCGCGATCTCAGCTCACTGCAACCTCTGCTTCCTTAGGCCCAGTTCTCACCGTACCATGGAAGTTTACCCATTGGATAGTTTCTCCCTCAAGATTATATGATCCTTATGTTTTGGGCTCGTAGCAGGGTTATGAGACCTAGTTCAGTGACTATTTCTTGAGCTTAACAGCTCAAAGATCCATTAAGCCAGCTTGAGGCAGAGGGGTTGAGAGGTGCCTTGTGAGCAGAGAACAGAACTTAAGCCAGCAGAACAACCATGCCCCAGAGACTGTTCTGGGCAGAGTCTACAAATCCTTTCACTATGATCCTGAAGATCCTGGAGGCCTCCCCACACCTGGCTGCAAAGATCGTCATTTGGGGTCATGTGTGAGCCCTGTATGCCATTAGGAGATTTTTATTTTTATTTTTTCTGTCTCTGGGGTTAATGGATCCACTTCCTGTAAACGGAGCTGAGTGTCCAATACACACCAGGGAGAGAAAGAGCCCAGGGGGAGACAGGGGAAGGATATACAGTTTGAGTTGGTTACACAGCCGACAGCTGCACGGACTTAATTGGGTTTTATTCTATTTGATCTTGGATAAAGAGGATTTTTGAAAGTCCATTTTCTCTTTCTTAAGTGTTCTCACTAAAAAAAATTAAAACATAAGATAAAAATCCTGGGGTCGGCTGGGTTTCCGGATGCTTGCTAGCCTTGCTGACTGCACAGGGGGGCAGTAGCACACCACCAACCTGCTTGGGAGCGCCCGAGGGAGCTGGTGGATAAATCCGGAGCCTTCACCGGGAATTTTAACTCTTGTTAGCTATTTTCCGTTTCATCGCTATTGGTGAGAAATATCACTTAAGAAAAAGTTGGAAATAAATTAAGCAGGGAACCACATCAAGAGGTTTATATTTGCCTTCTTGCCATCATCTGTGAATTTTTATCCTCTGTGTATTTCCAGACTGGACCACAGACCCCCAGTTTGCATCTGATGGCGCCATGTAGGGTGGTTCCCATCAACTTGAGGATGTTCCCAGGAATTCCAGGTCAAGATGGAAAATCTCTATGTGTCAGCTAGTGGTTGGTGAATGCCTAGGCTGTTCCAGGCACTGTGCCATGGGTGGTCATATGGGTGACTCAGTTTTAACACTCTAGAAGTTTCCCATGTTATCCCTATATACCAGAAGAAGGATAAGCTTCATGCAGATCAAGCAGGTTGCCCAAGGTCACACAGTTCAAGGGCATAAAGGAGCTTTCATGTCTCTTTTGGAAAGGCAGCAAAGGTGCTGCTTGTCTAGTTCACTAATGTATTTTTTTTGTTTGTTTTTTTTCTAGATGGAATCTGTCTCTGTTACTCAGGCTGGAGTGCAATGGTGCAATCTCAGCCCATTGCAACCTCCACCCCCAGGTTCAAGTGATTTTCCTACCTCAGCCTCCCGAGTAGCTGGGATTACAGGAGCCCACCACCACGCCTGGCTAATTTTTGTATATTTAGTAGAAATGGGATTTTGCCATGTTGGCCAGGCTGGTCTCAAACTCCTGACCTCAAGTGATCCTCCCGCCTCGGCCTCCCAGAGTGCTGGGATTACAGGTGTGAGCCATCGCACCCGGCCACTAATGTATTCTTAACGTTCAGGGCAGAACTATGTTGAGTAAGTAGATGACTGAAGAACATATTGACTCCCAGCATGGTTTTCTTTGCATTGCACTGCACTTTAAGGAGGCGGCTGGCAATCTTTCCAACGTTCCAGTTGATGTTCTTTTGCTGTAACAGCCCTTAGATTCCAGAGGAAAGCTCCTTCCTCTCAGGATCCTGATCCTGTACATTTACACTCCAGAATCAGAAGGCTGGGGAGAGGGATCAGCACATCTTAGAGTATGATTCCTTGCTGAACAAATTCACCCTGAGGCAACAGAAAGAAATCCGGACAATGTGCCTGGAGAATGTTGGATTTCATTCTAAGTCAATGGTATGGAACTGGGAGGTAAGGAACTGTTGCTCGTGTTTTGGTTCCAGTCATTCCAAACCAAGAAAGTACTCAGGGATGGGCAAAAAGGGCGCATAACCCAACGGAGGGTTCCTGTGTGAGGCAGAGACCCAGAGAGGGGAGAGAGGACCACTGAAGGGCAAATGTCCTACTTGGGAACAGGGCCTTCCCATGGCCACCAGTTTATACATATGGTTCCATCTCGCCTGCCTCTCTGCTCTGCCCTGGGATAAGAAACCTCAGTGAAGGAGAATGGGTTAAAAGACTGTTAGGTTGTCTAGAGACTGGCAGGGATCTGAAGGGCTGGGAGGCTTGTTGGGTTCCACGCTGGAGTGGAACAGGAGCTCTCAGAGCTCAAAAGTGTCTAAGGACAGCTTAGGATGGGAAGAATGCACATCGAAGCCAGGAACTAAAAGACTTCTGTGCACCGGAAAAGGTTGTAGATTCCACATGGTAGTTGTTCCCATCTCCTGGGAGCCGCCCTGCAGAAAAAGGCACTGTAACAGAACGCGAGAGAGAGTGCTCGTCTTGGCGGAGCTGGGCAAACTGTGTCCCCTCCACAGACAGGCCTGGGAAGGATGGATCCCGGTGGAGGAGACAGTGATGGAAGAAGACAGGTGGCTAGAGCCAGGATCAGGAAGAAAGGGAATGAATCTTTGGTCCCTTCAGCAGAAAGAGAGAGGGCTCACTTTTCCAGCCTAAGTTGGAGAATGGGCTGTCCAGAGTTCCTAGAATCCCCTACGGGTGTGTGTGGTGAGTCCAGTCCTAAGGTGGGCTCAGAGGTATCTGGGTGTCTGCCATCATCCGTCATTAGACAAGGCTGGAGGTTTATAAAGCACCAGGTTTCTGGGCTCCTTGGTGGGTAGAGCCAGGCAGGTTTCTCTGTTTGCAACAAGAAAGACACTCATTTAATAGTCTTCAAAGTAGATTGTGGAGGAGATGTTGTTAAGACTTGTGAGAGCCAGCCCTGGTCCCAGAACAGAGTGGGAGATGTCTACAGCTTTCATGTTTCTGACCCTTTTTTGTTGCTGTAGGCTGTGTGAACTCACAGTTCCTGCTCCCCAGGACTGGTTGCACATGACATTTGGTCTGCTAGCGCTCTGTTTCTGCGTCATCCCATCCTTTTGCTTTTCCTCCAAGTGCTTATTGATGTAGTCTCTCCATGATCCTCAGAGTGAGCGCCTTACCTCCCCTTTCTCTATCCGGCCCTGTTGGAGGATATTTGAATTGGTGACCCTTGGTGAAGTGCCACGTCTGATATCATCAGCCATATGGAAAGGACGGAGGGCTATTTCATGCTTCTGCCTCCGTTTGAACACCAGGCTCTTCTCTGCTGCTACAGGGTGTGTTGACTTGTAATTCCTGCCCACACACTGGTGCTACACGCAATTCCTGCTCTTCGTGGGCAGTATGGCAGCCCAGGCCTTCTGCAGAAGACGGTCACAAACATCTCCTGGCTAGGCTAAGAATATTCTTCTGAAATGACTGTGAGTAATTTGGCATTTATGAATCTGGAACATGACATTGTTGTAAAGATTTTGTCTGGAAATATGATACAAAGAGAAAAGGCAGGGCTCAGGCTTCCACCCAGTTTTCATCTGGACCAGAAAGTATACAAATCAGGCACAAGATGCCAAGCAGGACTTTGCCAGAAATAGATGATTGTTTGTTTCAGACCGACAATGCTGCCCGCCTTACCTAGGGCATCTCCATACACATGGCTGCCCAGTCTTCAGACCTTAGACTCAACCCCTGCGTATCCCATTCCCTCACTCCTCATAGCCACTGGTGATTCCAGGTTTTGATAATTCCACTGCAGTGGTTAATTTTATGCATCAACTTGACTGGGTCATGGCATTCCCAGATATTTCATCAAACATTATGCTGGGTGTGTCTGTGAGAGTATTTTTGGATGGGATTAACATTTAAATTGGGTAGCCCCCAGTCAATAAGTTGAAGGTCTGAATAAGACCAAAAGGCTGACCCTCCCATGAATAAGAGGAAACTCCTACTGCCTGACTGCTTGAGCGCGGACAACAGTCTTGTCTTGTTTTTAGATGTGAATGAAAACTTCAGTTCTTCTGGGGTCTTGAGCTTGCCAGATTGTGGACTGGCACTTTCACTATCAGGTCTCTTTCTTTTCCAGCTTGCTGACTGCAGATCCTGGTACTTCTCAGCCTCGGTAAGAAAGTGAGCTGATTGCTTACTGCAAATCTCTTTATATCTGTAGCTATCTCTCCATATCTATCTCCTTCTGGTTCTGTTTCTTTAGAGAACTTTGAGGAATGCATCCATTTTCGAAATGCTTCTTGAATCTATGCTTTCTTTCCCATCCCCAGAGCTGGATCCACCGTCCTCATTTCAGCCAAGTTGCCTTGACTAAAATGGGGTTGAAGAATTCAGCTCTCCACATGCTGTTCTCCCTGCTGCCCCATGCTCTCTGAAGTGGCTGAAGGGGCTTTGCCTTAATGGAACATGGGTTGAAGCTATTGGCCTTGTAGGTCAAGACCAATTCTGTAGCTTGGTGTTCAAGCCAAGCAGGAATTGGCCCTTGATGTCCTCTCCTGCACATCTTCTGCTGTGCATATTCTTTGTCGGGGAGACAGATATTCTTTTTGCTCAACATGCCATGTTCTTGTCTTTTGCACACATTATGTCTTCTTCCTGGACGGTCCTCCTAGGTCCACAGCATGCTGCACCCAGCAAACTCTTTCCTGTCATTCAAAATGAGTTCAAATCTATCCTTGCTTGTGAAACCCATCCTGACTGCAAGTGGAGCTTATCAGCCCCCTCCTCTGTCTCCCATGCCACTTACCCCATTGTATTGTCATCATTAATGTGTTTTTTTCTTTTGTCTTTCTTCCTCTACCGCAAGATCCAGGAAGGCCAGAGTTCTACTTCCTCAGTGCCTAGACGAGTTCCTGCAAGCACACGCTTCAATTTATGGAATGAATGAACAATGAATATACTGTGTGTGCTTGAGTATAACTAGGTTTTCAAAATACTGGTCAGTGAGACAACCTTAATCCTAAAGGTTTATCCAGATTATTTGACCTAATTCTTTAATACCATATCATGAGATAACTCTGTGTGAGCAGATCATTGTAAAATCAGCAAATATAGTGCTGAATTTCACCTCCACCAGAGTGTGGAGAGCTTGGAGTCCTTTAATGAATGTACATAGAGAGAGATGTCAGAAGATTAGCATTTCTTGTAATGAGAAGGAGAGACACATTCATCAAAATTGCTCAAGTGCTATCGGTAGAGCATCTCCAAGCAAAGACCTTCAGTCAATGGCAGTGAGAGATGGCAGATTTCACAGGTTGGACATGGGGAAGCTTGTTAATTTCACAGTTTATAAAAGATTAATGGTAGAGGAAATAAGATACAGCTACAGCTATCTAATTGCAGAGAACATTTTGTCTAAAGTACAACCCAGAAAAAAAAAATAGAAAGGGGAATGTAACATTTTCTTTGGAAATAGGACTTGACCTCTATGTTTTACTTCAGAAGTGATGGGAGCTCCTTACTAAGAGATCTTTCACCCTAAGTCTGGAATATGGATAGCAAACCAACAAAGCCCCATTTTACTGGGAACCCGGGGAAATCTTGCCATTGAGATCTCTCTGAATCAGGAAGATAAAAATTGATCCCAATTCCCTGAAATCCAAGGGATGCATTGAGTCACCCTGAATGTTGTTCTCAGTTTTGAGACCTGGGTCTCCAAGGTGAATACCAACCCCTTTATTTTGCCATTGGAATTGATTGATGACTCTCTGAATGAGGCAGAGAATTCCAACCCCCACCTTGTGTTACAGGGGCTGAATTGTATCTCCTGTCCTGAAAAATGGATATATTGGAGTACTAACCCTCAGTGCTACAGAATGTGACCTGATTTGGAGACAGGGTCTTTATGGAGATAATCAAGTTAAAATGAGGCCATTAGGGTGGCTGTAGTCCAGTATGACAGGTGTGCTTATAAAAAAGCAGAGAAGACTGGGAGCAGTGGCTCACGCCTGTAATCCCAGCACTTTGGGAGGCTGAGGCGGGCGGATTGTCTGAGCTCAGGAGTTTAAAACCACCCCGGGCAACATGATGAAACCCAGTCTCTACTAAAAATACAAAAAAAATAGCTGGGTGTGGTGATGTGCACCTGTAGTCCCAGCTATTCCGGAGGCTGAGGCAGGAGAATTGCTTGAATCTGGGAGGTGGAAGTTGCAGTGAGCTGAGATCATGTCACTGCACTTTAGCCTGGGTGACAGAGTGAGACTCTGTCTCCAAAAAAGGAAGGAAGGAAGGAAAGAGGGAAGGAAGGAAAGAGGGAAGGAGGGAAGGAAAGAGGGAGGGAAGGAAGGAAGGAAGAAAGGAAGAAAAGGAAGGAAAGAGGGAAGGGAGGAAGGAAAGAGGGAAGGAAGGAAGGAAGGAAGGAAAGAGGGAAGGAAGGAAAGGAAGGAAGGAAAGAGGGAAGGAAGGAAGGAAGGAAAGAAGGAAAGGAAGGATAGAGGGAAGGAAGGAAGGAAAGAGGGAAGGAAGGAAGGAAGGAAAGAGGGAAGGAACAAAAGAGGGAAGGAAGGAGGGAGGGAGGAAGGAGGAAGGGAGGGAAGGAGGGAGGGAGGAAGAAGAGAAAAGAAAGAAAAGAAATGTGGGCACAGAGACTGATACAGATGCAGAGGGAACACTGGATGAACCTGAGGGAGATCGGGTAATGCATCTACCAGCCAAGGAATGCCAAATCACCAGCAAACCACCAGGAGCTAGGAGAAGAGCATGGAACATACTCACCTTCACCACCCTCAGAAAAGACCAACCTTGGCAGGGCACGGTGGCTCACACCTGTAATCCCAGCACTTTGGGAGGCTGAAGTGGGTAAATCACGAGGTCAGAAGTTCAAGACCAGCCTGGCCAATATGGTGAAACCCCATCTCTACTAAAAATACAAAAAATTAGCTGGGTGTGGTGGTGCATGCCTGTAGTCCCAGCTATTCGGGAGGCTGAGGCAGGAGAATCGCTTGAAACTGGGAGGTGGACACGGCAGTGAGCCAAGATCATGCCACTGCATTCCAGCGTGGTGACAGAGGGAGACTCTGTCTCAAAAAAAAAAAAAAAAAAAAGACCAACCCTGCTCATAATGCATTTATGAACCTATAAATTTCTGCTGTTTAAGCCACTCTGTCTGTGGTCTTTTGCTGTGACAGTCCTAGCAGATTAATACATCTCATGTTCTGTTTCTTAATTTAGCCTTTCTGGCTAGGATTTTGTGGCATAGAAACAGAAGCAGAATGATTCCATCTCTCGTATTTTTTGTTTTCTGAATGTAAATGACAAAAATCAAGGACATAGCTCCTGGTCATCCTTTTTCACATTGAGGAGCTATGTGAAAAGATGTGAATTTAAATTTCAAAAGACGTGAGTTTAAATCCCGTGTTTCCCATCAATGATGTTAACTTCAGCAAACCACTTGGCCTCCGGAGCCTCAGTTTCCCCATCTATAACACTGGGGTATAAAAGCATCCTTGTGAGAAACTGGGAAGACAGAATGAAGGACTGTGCTAACTGCATGGTTTAGGACTTAGCTTTTTTCTGTACTTTTTGAAAAACAAACCGCAATTTGCTTATTCAATTATTGGAGTGAGCTCTTTGTACTTCTCTTGCCTTCCTTTGCACCTACCCTTTTCCAAGGGAGGAATGTTGGTGCACCTTTGTATTAGTCCACCTTCATGCTTCTGATAAAGACATACCCGAGACTGGGTAACTTACAAAAAAAAGGAGGTTTAATGGACTCACAGTTCCACATGGCTGGGGAGGTCTCACAATCATGGCAGAGGGCAAGAGAGGAACCAAGGCACGTCTTACATGGCTGCAGGCAAAGCAAGAACGAGAGCCAAATGAAGGGGGTTTCTCCTTCTAAAACCATCATACCTCACGAGACTTATTCACTGCCACCAGAACAGTATAAGGAAAACCACCCCCATGATTCAGTTATCTCCCACTGGGTCCCTCCTACCACACATGGGTTATAGGCTCTACAGCTCAGGATGAGATTTGGGTGGGGATGCAGCCAAACCATATCAACCATATTGGTGAAAGCTGTTTATTTTTTGGATTATGTCTTATGAAAAGAAGGAATTTATGGCAGAGATGGCCTAGGTGTTCATTAAACGTGTTTCATCTTCCTAGATACACAACTTCAGCCTGTTTCCAAGCCTTTCTTTGAGTGAACTGCTGCCAAGTGACTTGAGTTCAGCTGATGGTAAGTGGGCAGAAGTGCCAGGAACCACTTTCATTTCTGTCCCATAGAACCTTTGCATGTGGAATCCTTCTTCGTGCTGATAAACATCTTGACAATAGCAGAACCAGGGCGTGGGAGGTATTTGCGTCTCTGAGTGGCTATGGGGAAGCCAAGCTTGGAGCTCACAATTTGAGAAAGACAGTTATTGTATTAAGCTACTAAGATTAGAAAAGTTCGCATGAGCAAGCATTACCCCAACACACCCAGTAGGATTTTGGCTCAGAAGCAGGAAAGATTTTCAATCCTTCTTTTGCCCATTTGCACCTCATCAGTAAGAGAAGCTGTAGTTCACTGTGGCTGCGTGCATCTGTGCCTTGGATTAGGACCTGAGGTTGCCCCTGAAGGAGAGCTGAGTATTTGAGGTGGTGGTCTGTGTGCTGCTGGGGCTTGCATTGACAGGGAGGGCTGCCATCTTTGGTGTCAGCTAAATGAATGGACCCGGCGCACCCCTGCAGTGGACCTCACACATTTGTGGCAGGTGTATCACACACATCTAGGGTTTCATGTGCATTCCCTTGTCCTCCCATTCAGTTTTAGCCACAGCGGCAGTGGTAAGTTTCTGAGTTGGCTTCTACCTACCTTGATCCGATGACCACTTACCTTATGTACCCACAGTGATCTTCTGTTTTCTACCCTTCATATTTCTCTGACACTCCTGATGTTGGTGGAAGTCACTCATCAAGCAAGTGTGACTAGCCTGGAGGTGGGGATCCACCCAAACAACAGATTTGGAAGCCAGTGGTTGCAGCTTAAGGCTGATATTGGGTGGACTATTCTGAGAGCCCCAGACACTCACAGCAGTGGACTCAGTTATGCATCCAGTGTGGGTTTCTTTCCCTTCCCTCACTGTCTCTGGCTGCCCACCCTGAGAATTTCTTGCAAATAAGATACCCAGACCCCAGGTTCTTCTTTGCGGAAATACAGGTCCATACAGGTGCTGATAGGATGCCTCTACTCTAGCCTCATATCTAAGTTGTGTCTCAATTTCAACTTTGTCTTGTACTTTGGCAATTTTTGGGCACTTTAATAAAGTGGATTGTTTGCTCCCGTTTGCAGTTCCTTATTTCTCTTCCCTGGTGGTTAGACTTTGGTGGAGATAAGGGGTGAGTCTGCACTCTTCATAATCTGTAAGAGATACCAGGCATGGGAAAGCTCAGTGACTGATACCAGAGAGATAGCACCCCCTAAAGAATTCTTATTTTTTAACTTTTATTTTAAGTTCAGGGGTATACAGGCAGGTTTGTTATCTAGGTAAACTTGTGTTGCGGGGATTTGTTGTACAGATTATTTCATCACTTAGGTATTAGTCTAGTACCTATTAGTTATTTTTCCTGATCCTCTCCCTCCTCTCACCCTCCACCCTTCAAAAGGCCCCAGTATGTGTTGTTCCCCTCTATGTGTCCATGTGTTCTCATCATTTAGCTCCCACTTATAATTGAGAACATGTGGTATTTGGTTTTCTGTTCTTGGGTTAGTTTGCTAAGGATAATGACCTCCAGCTCCATCTGTGTGCCTGCAAAGGACATGATCTTGTTCTTTTTTATGGCTGAATAGTATTCCATAGTGTATACGTACCACATTTTCTTTATCTAGCCTATCATTGATGGGCAATTAGGTTGATTCCGTATCTTTGCTATTGTGAATAATACTGCAGTGATCATATACATGCATGTGTCTTTATAATAGACTGATTATAAAGAATTCTAACTCAGTGATACCTATTTCAGTTAGAAGACTTATGTGATGCATTATTCATTGACCCAAAGGTGAATTCGGTTGCATTAAGACACCACATTGGACACGCGATCCCATGTTTCGACATGCTAATATACAAAAAATAATTTCATTTCACATTAGGGCTGTGGAAGACAGAGTTCTGGTATCATACTGTGCAAGAAAGGTGCTTTAGGATCCATATGGTGAATGTGAGAGCTTGTTCCTTCATTAAAAAAAATCCTTTTTTGTAATTAGTTGGAGTAAGAGATGAACTTTTATATCATTATTGTCTATCATGTGCCTTTTGCCAATCAGCATGGTTGCACTTCATGGCTTAATTTAGTATCAGTTGCAAAACTTGAAGAAATATTGGAACATCTTTGAATGTTAATGCAATTTTGTTTCCCTGGGGGCATTAAGCCTTCTGACATACTGGATTCTATTTTGCAGAGAGTTTTTGGATGTTTCAACTTAAATAAAAGCTTAGCTCACATAGATAGTCTTCCCTTTTGATGCTGAAAAGGAATCTCCATTGTATTAACCTCCCTCTGGTCAAGGAGAAGAAAGAATGCAAAACAATCTTTAAGACAGCAGTCCTTAACTTTTTTGGCACCAGGAACCAGTTTCATAAAAGACAGTTTTTTCCATGGACCAGGGGAGGGTAGGGGGGGAGAGGATGGTATGGGGATGATTCAAGCTCATTACATTTATTGTGCATTTCATTTCTATTATTACTACATTGTACTATATAATGAAATAATTCTACAACTCACCGTAATGCAGAATCAGTGGCAGCCCTGAGCTTGTTTTCCTTGCAACTAGATGGTCCATTCTGGGGGTGATGGAAGACAGTGACAGATCATCAGGCATTAGATTCTCATCAGGAACATGCAACCTAGATCCCTCACATGTGCAATTCACAATATGTTTGCGCTCCTATGAGAATCTAATGCTGCAGCTCATCTGATAGGAAGCAGAGCTCAGGTGGTGATGTGAGCTATAGGGAGTGGTTGAAATACAGATAAAGCTTCACTCAGTTGCCCACTGCTCACCTCCTGTTGTTCAGGCCACAAACCAATACCAGTTTATGGCTCAGGGGTTGGGGACCTGTGCTTTAAGAGATAAAATTTCCAGACCCACGCAGCCTTCCTTTGCTTCTTTCCCAGATCACGCTTCCTGACATTTCACCTAAGGTGAAATCATCCATTTTAGAAATTCATCAGAGCAGGAAGGACTTTTTAAGATTTAACCCTTAGTGCTGTGTACATGGCAGATGTTCAATGAATCCCCCTTTGGGTCTTGGGAGAGCTGCACCCCACGGTCATCAGGCCTGACACTATGGTGTGACTCCCTGAAAGATGCCAATGCTTCTGTGACTTGAGAGCTTGCTCAGAGCTGGGCGATGAGATCTCCCCACATCGCTGCATCCTGGGGAGCCTCTTAGCATCTTCTGCTGGTCTTCTGTGGCTAGAGTCTAGAGCAGCCATGTCCAGTAATTTGAATGCAGGAATTTTTTGCTTATCTGTGGTGGTAGATATCATGAAAATTATGCATAGACCTTTTTTTTAGTGTTAGTGTATTTTATGTGTGGCCCAGGACAGTTCTTCCATTGTGGCTCAGGGAAGCCAAAAGGTTGGACACCCTTGTCTAGAGCCTCCTTGTGTGCTTTGGAAAAGGCTAAAAAATTCCAAGGAAACCTGATAGTTCATGGACACATGGTTGGTTCTGCAGAAAAATGCCAACCTCTACAAGACACCTGACATTTCTCAGAGCAGGAGACGCCAACCTTCTAGAATTCCCTTAGGTTCCCATTGATCCTTCCACTGGGTCAATGGGAACCTAGCTTTCTGTCCCGATCAGCATGCTGTTTCTTGTCCACTGGTACCTCCTAAAGTATGTACACAGAGCTTGAACCAAACGTGGCTGGTAAATCTGCCATATTCTCTCAAGCTGTGTCCTCTGCCTGCATCAATAGTCACTGTAAGTGAAGGAGATGGAGAAGTCTGTACTCTTATCTTTTCTTCCTGCCAGTTTCTTATCAACGTTCTTAGTCTGTACTGAGTCCACTTACCAAAAGCCAGCAGCTGCTTCAAGACTTCCTTCATCTCTACTCTCAGTTTCTCACTGTGATTCTATTCCCAGCTCACCTGTCTGCTGACTCCTCCATCTCCCCCACAATCCTTTCTCCCACAAGGATTTAATCACTCATTTGTTTGTTTATTAAACATTTATGCACCATGGGGCTTTGCGCAGCCTGAGATGAATCAGGCAAATGCCATGAGATGAATCAGGCAAATGCCATGCCCTTGAGAGGTTCGGGAATAAGGAAGACGTAAAATAAGGAAGACATGATAGTGAAAATGATCAATAGTGTGATAAGAGCTGTAAACGTGGGAAGGCTGGGAGGCCTGGGAGGAGAGGAGGAGCCTGGCTGGGGATTCCTGGAAGGTCCCCTACAGAAGTGAGATTTTAAGGGTGGAGATTGTGCAGGAGTTAACTGGCTGAAATGAAATGATGGGATGAGGGGAACAGATGAATTCCCAAAGCATTTCATGCATGCAGGATGGGAGGCTGGGGAGATAAGGACAGTTAAGTCTGGACATTTGAACTCCATGAAAAGAGACTGCACTCTAAGGAAGCCTTGGACTAGAGAACCATGGTCTAGAGAGCTCCTTAGCGGGGGGCAATTTCTCTTTGCATTTTTGGTCTCTGGATTGGAAGCTGGATTGCAGGGGCTGAGACTGAACATCTAGTGAGGGAGGGAACATAAGCCAAGGTGCAAGCTTGCAGCAGATCAAGGGAAAAGGGTGCCAAGAGAAGGTACTGACTGAGAGGGCTCATTGGATGGCTGGATCAGTGGGGACCCGGAGGTCTGTTGGAAGTGGCTGGGGGTGAAGACAGTGGCAGAATCTTCAGCGTCTCTGAACTTGTATCAGTGTGTGCATCTTGGAAGGCTCCGGATCACCACAGTTACTGCCACATTGAGCCCTTTCACAGACTCCCTTTCTGCATCTGGGAACCACCCTGCTCCTCCCACCCCATCATCATCGAGGCTACCCTCAGCCCGTTCCTTACTCAAGGCAGCCTTCTCTTTTGTCCAGTCTCTAGGTTTCTCCCAACACCCCCCCCCCCCGTGACGTGAGTGTCCTTTCTCTTATTCCTCAGCTCACCGCCCACACAAATATTGATCCTTGGTATGATTCATGTTGCTATTTATACTAACAATGGAACTTGTTCACCAAAAAATAACTAGCACAAGAAATCTGCGTATTATTAAGGGGCCCATTAATTTCACCAAGTTTATCTGAATGACAGCAGAATGACGGGTCAGTGATGATGACTGATTAATAAGCACATCTGAATACCTTAAAGCACATTGAAGGAGTGGCTTGTAAGACTGTAGCGGGAGGATGGATGGTTTCTGGTAAGCAGTGATACTTCCTCTTTCTATTTTTTTTTTCTGAGACAGTGTCTCCCTCTGTTGCCCAGGCTAGAGTGCAATGGTACAATCATAGCTCATTGCAGCCTCGACCTCCTGAGCTCAAGTCATCCTCCCACCTCACAGCCTCTTGCGTAGCTGGGACTACAGGCATGGTTGTGTCGTTTTCCTTTTTTTTTTTTTTTTTTTTTTTTGGCTAGAAATGGGGTCTTGCAATGTTACCCAGGCTGGTCTTGAATTCCTGGCTTGAAGAGATCCTCCCACCTCAGCCACTTGAATAGCTGGGACTACAGGCCGCCACTCCTGGATAATTTTATTTTAAATTTCTTTTGGCAGAGATAGGGTCTTGCTGTGTTGCCCAGGCTGGTCTCAAGCAGTCCTCCCACCTTGGCCTCCCAAAGTGCTGGAATGACAGATGTGAGCCATCATGCCCAGCCTGACACCCTTTCTCTTAAATAGAGGAGTCCAAGTGGTGACTACCCCAAGGTCTTATGTGTTAGGTAGGTGGTCTGGCCGAGTTGGGTAAAGGGCTGACTCCAGCCCATTTGGAATGTCAAGAGACATCCCAGGGTAATCAGTGGCTTAAGACTCCCACCTCAACACAAGAGGCTCCTGCCTCTCCCCCTGACCTTGGCCAAACTTCATTAGGAGACAGTATGGGTTAGAGTGAAGAACAGGGCTTTGGAAATGAGATATCCCTGGTTTTGAATCTGCGTCCCTTGCCTTCTATCTATGCAATTTTGCCCCCCACCCCCCACATAGTAAGCAAGGACATAAGCCTCACCCTGCAGAGATGTTGGGAATTTGAATATGTCCTATTGGAAAGACTTGGTTGCCTGCAGTGTAGAAGGTGTTCGGGGAGTGTCCTTCCCATCCCTCAACCCCGCTGCCTCTCCTTTTTCACTCCCCCACTCTGGATAAGACCAAGTATCCCTTTGCTTGCTTTGCTCAGCAGGGACACAGGCGTGTGAGCCTCTCCAAGACACCCGAGTCTTCCCTTTTTGGTTCTCTGCATGTTTAAGCTGTAGTTAGTAATTAGGAAGCCCTGGGAACCTGTAATCACCTATGAGAGGCGATTTCATTCCTTTAACCTTCTCCTCACTCCCCACTTGGAAATAGCGCAATGCTTTAGGGAGCTCATATCATCGGGATGTTTAGGCAGAGACCACTGGCTTCAAACAGAACTGACTGTTCTGAGCACACAGCCCTGGGGCACGGCAGAGGGTAGCAAGTGGGAAGCGCCTTCTATAAAGCAGAGGCTCTCAGAGAGTCCCCTCCTCTGAGAGCCGAGAGGGAGGGGAGCGGGCCGGAATCTGAAAGCTGCTTCGGCAAGCCACCCTGAGGACATGCTAGCACTGCTTTCTAGTCGGGCTTATGTGTTTTGCTTTGTTGTAGGAGAAATGGTTCTTTCAGATTTTTTTGTTTTATTTTACTTTAGGTGTATACTATATCCAGCATTTCTCCCCATGTTACCCCCCTCAACCCTCCCCACCCCCCGCTGTCCCTCCTCTACCCCCCCAACAACTGCCCCCAGTGTGTGATGCTCCTCTCCCTGAGTCCACGTGTTCTCATTGTTCAACACCCACCTATGAGTGAGAACAAGC
>CAUYLG010040093.1:0-51797 GCA_963573385.1 Cacajao melanocephalus
AGAGTTAGTTTTATTATAGGAATTGTCTTATGTGACTATGGAGGCTGAGAAATCCTGCAGTCTACCACCTGCAAGCTGGAAATTCAGAAGAGCCAAAGCTACAATACCCAGTTTTAACTGCCCAATAGGTTCTTCCTGCCCATTGCAAAGAGTAAGCCAATTCACTGAGATCATAGCACTGCAATAAAGCAAGAGTTTAATTGACATGGGGCCAGCCATGCCACATGGCAGACACTGAGTTATTACTCAAATCAATCTTCCCGAAAATTCAGAGTCTAGAGTTTTTCAAGGACAGTTTGGTGGGCAAGGGAATGTGGGAGTGGAAATTGGTCCTCTTCTGAATGGGGCCGCAAGACTTGTTGGCTGGTCTGGGTGGAGCCATCATTGTCAAAAATGCAAAAACCTGAAAGGACATCTCAAAAGGCCAATTTTAGATTGTACAATAGTGATGTTATTATCTGCAGGAGTACTTGGGGAAGTTGTGTATCATTCAACCTCCAGAATA
The DNA here is from genome assembly GCA_963573385.1 of Cacajao melanocephalus. NCBI lineage: Eukaryota > Metazoa > Chordata > Mammalia > Primates > Pitheciidae > Cacajao > Cacajao melanocephalus. The sequence continues at coordinate 506 of CAUYLG010040093.1, forward strand.
ATGGTTGATCATCATTTATTTATGTCTACACCTTAGCAGGACTCAGACTCTTCACATCCTCCTAACTTGGTGGTCTTTCATTAGCTTTACAAAGGCAGTTTAGTTTTGGGGAAGGGCTACTACCATTTAAATTATAAACTAAATGTCTCCCAAAGTTAGCTTGGCCTAAGCCCAAGAATGATTAGGGCAATCTGGAGGTAAATTTACCATTTAAATTATAAACTAAATGTCTCCCAAAGTTAGCTTGGCCTAAGCCCAAGAATGATTAGGCACTCTGGGGTTGGTTATATCAGATCTCTTTCGCTGTTTTCTCACTGATGTAATTTTTCAAAGGCAGTTTCACAGTCTAGTCTGAAGGCTTAAGAACCTGGAGAGTTGATGGTGTAAGTTCTTATCTGAGAGCAGGAGAAGACTGGTGTCCCAGCTAAAAACAGTTGGGCACAGAGAAAGAGAATTCTTCCTTCCTCCACCTTTTTGTTCTGCTCAGGTTCTCAATGGATAGGATTAGTGCCCACACATATTGGAAAGGACAATCTACTTTACTGGGTCCACACATTTAAATGCTATTCTTATCCTGAAACACCCTCTCTGACACACTTAGAAGAGAAAATGCTTAATCCAGTCTCTCATCACCCTGTGACCCAGTCAACTTGACCTGTAAGATTGGCTATTATATCCCCAAATGAGGCAGAGGGGAAGGGGACAGGCACCAACCAGTCATTGGATGGGAATCGCCTCTGGACAGGGATCTAACATTGGTTGGGGTAGCTCCCTTAGGCCAAGGACAAGTCCTTGAGAGAGTCTCACTTATAAGTCATCTGCAACAGTTGAAGGAATGAGCATATGTTGGTCCAGAATAAAGATATTTGGATGGTGCATCACTATGCCTTTAACATACGCTTTAGTTGCATTAAAATTTGCATTTCATCTTCTTAGAATAAATATTAGCATTAATCAATACCTTCCAGATTTTCCAGAACTTCCTTTTGCCTTTATGAGAATTATTTCACAACTTTATCTAGAAATGTGGGTACTCAATGGACTTTAACATGCTAATTTTCAAATAGGACCACCAAAATTAAGTGAATAGTTTTTCCATTTAGTAAATATGATTTCCACATTCAGAAATAAGTTGTGAGACTCTTAGAATTTCTCTCCTTATAACTGTATCTCAACACAAGTATATAGTAGTTACAACATCTGCAATTTGTTACACTATTGCTTTAACATTTTGTCTTCATTGATCAAATAATGTTCTCTGGGGTTAGAGAATCCCATATAATATTTGCATCCCTAATTTACCCATTATTAAGGTAAATGTTAAAAGAAATTATTGGTAAATATAGCACATCTCTTTATTTATATACTCCCATGATATCTATTTCCTCAAAAGATGGCATTTTTCTACTACTGTGGGTGCAGCACTTATTACCAGGAGATCCAGGGCTCCACAAGATCTGGTTTCAATCTAATTTTATAACCTAATGCCTTAACTCATGCCTTCCTACCTATCCACCCCACCCCCAAGCTAAATACAGTACACTTACATACTCTGAAATGTAGTATTTCACAAGGGCTGTCTTGACCCAGTTTTAAAGTCACGGCTAGAAATTCTCAATTCATTTTTTAGGGCAATTTGCTAACCCTCCTCCACCTCAACAACAGCAACAACAACAAAACAAACAAACAAACAAAAACACTCTTCTTATCATGTTCCTACTTTTTGGGACCACAAAGAATAATCCCACAAAGGCCCCCCATTTAAGGAGCTTTCACACTCCTGGACCAGGTATTAAACAACTGAGGACAGCCTGTATGCTCCAGAGCCGTGTAATTAATTACTCAAATTAGTCAATCTCTAGAAATCCTCTTAAACCTAACTACCCCCACCCCATCTGCCATACAGAAGCTACCATTTGTAGCTCCTGCTTGCTGTTAGCCTGTCCCCTAGCACAACCCTGTGCGTGGGCCTGTGTGGCAACCTCCTCTAACCTTGAATTGTAAGTAACCAAGAATTCAGCCTCTCATCGTGTATCAGTGTGCTGTGTCTGCCTATCCAAAGATCTTCAGATTTTACAAAACACGTACTTGCTTATTTGTGCCTGTACTTCCTCTGCCTCCAGACACTCATCCTGCTTTCCTTTGCGTACATCCTCCTACCCGACTTGACCATGAACTTGAAGAGTCTGCCCTTTTGACTCAGAGATCAATCTGAAATTTTGTACCTTCAGGGAGCCTTCTCCATGTCTGCTCCTCATCTGTCCTCTTGCCGCTCTTTGGGCCATTGTTAAAGCACATGTCTTGTGTTTAGAATTCCAATGATTTGTGAGCAGACCTGTGGTCCAACGAAGGGAAGACCATTTGATATTATCTGAAAACCCTGTAGTGTTCTAGTTTCTTTGAATTCTTTGAAGTCTCTGGCATGAGGCCTATCACAAGGAAACCCCACCACGGATACTATGGAATTCAATTCACTGCAGCACTGCCATGCAGCTTCAACCCTGCCTGAAAGTGACAAGTCACATTCCTGCCATCTTGATGCTTCTTTCTTCTGTCCTCTGGTGTGGAGGCTGGAAGGGTTGCAGGGAAGATGAATAGGATGAAGGAAAAGCACATGTTGAAAGGAAGGCTCGTAGGCCTGCCCCAGTGGAAACGTGTGAACAGAAGCAAGGCAATAAGAACACTACATTTCCAAAATACTTTAGGGTAATTTAGGGTAAAGACACACAGAAGGTGGTCAGTAAATACTTAATACTTGCTGAATGCAACAACCAGATTTCAGAACCTTAGGTTAACTGTTCCAGGGTCATGTCACATTTAACTTGAGTTGCATGAATATAAAGGTCCACCATGGACCAAAACTGTTTTTATTACAGTTAATTTGCCTCTCTGAATTATTCACATGGTAATTAAGTTCACTTGGCTCCTGATTGCATAAGGTATTGTTTTTTAAAAAAAAATCCTTTTTTCTTTATAATGCCTGAATTGTGGTATTTTTCCTTCCATAAGATTCTTTGAAGTCTTATCCTAAAATACTGGAGTTTAAAAGAAAAAGAAAACATCTAATAAAGTTTTCTCTTCTTGAACTACAATTAATTGAAGATTCAAGATGCTGAACAGATGTCTCTAAGGGAAAAACGATTTTGTTTTTAATGCGAAGTTTTGTTTGTGCTGGCAGATCACCTATCATACGGCTAATTATATGAATTTAATGATAAGAAGTATGTATATCCAAAGAAAATGCAAGGACCAGAACTGAAATAAAAAGCTACAGTGAATGTAGCTCTCAGAATGGCTATTCTCCCCGTTCTCAATCTTTCTCTCTCTGTCTCCCTGTACCTCTGGGTCTACCTCAAAATGGCATCTCTCTTGCATTCCTCATTGTTTCCCATTGGACACTCTCCTACTCATCCAATAATCTAATTCTGGAGGCAGCCAATCAAATAGGCTCATCTGATGGCCAGCCCACCTACTGAATCCTGTCCATTTTTCCAGGTCACCTCCTGGGATTGGGCTGCTTTAAGTCTGATGCACCTTCCTGATGTAATAAAGGCCTTCACTGCTCAAGAATGAGTCCTTCTTCCCTGAGCTGTTGACAAAGCTGTTGAAACTACAAAGGGATGCTGAGTGACTGATAAATTCATTCAGCACAGTCATTTTTATTTTTCATTTCTCCATGATGGGAAATAGGAGCTGAAAACCTAAAATGACTCTACGCTTCCAAAATCCTTAATCAAATGGCAGAAATTCTCATCTTTGGTTTATTTCAGCAGGATTTCAGGAGCAGGATTTCAGTCAGGACAAGTCAAACCTACTGACGTTTATTAAGCATCTATCTCTTCCCAGAACTTTGCTACATGTTCTAACACAGCCAGAAACATGACAAAACTACAGAACCAGAAAATGGTTTATGAATTCTTTGTCATATTAGAGATAAGAAAAATTTAGGTTTATTTAGAATATCTGGCTCTTGCCTTAAAGAACTTTTAGAGCCAGTTAATAAGACATAGTCTTTGAAACAGCTTTCAAAAAAACCCCAAAAGCACATTTTAATCCATTATTACATTAGCAAATATAGACTTCAAAATTTGCAGGAATTCAGAGAAAGAAAAAATTACTGTAAGGTGGCCCCAGCAGAGCCCTGCAAAGAGAAATTGGGAATGGTGATGAAGGCACAGCTTCCAGTATTGGGGAAGATCAGTGGGAGGAGATGAGTTGGGTGATAGGAGAGGGGCCCTGGTGAGGAGCATGAAAGGCAAAGCTAGATTGATGGGATCACTTAATGGACAGCTTTCATTAGACCACAGAGCCTTCAATTCTCCCTAAAAGTAAGCAAGCCATTATAGATTTGAAGCAGGAAAGAAATATCATGAAAAAGAGTATTTCAGAAAAGGAGGTCCAACGTAGCATGGTGATTAAAGGCATGAGCTTTGGAGCCAAGCAGGCTCTCTCTGAATCCTGGCTCCACCACTCTCTCGCTCTGTGACCCTGGGTAAACTGTGTTCTCAACTGCAGAATGGGAATAGTAATAGTCCTCGCCTCATCAAGCTATTAAATTTTTGGAGGATTAAGTGAATATTTGTGGCATATTCAGAGCAACACTTGCACTAATTAACAGTATTATGAAACTGGATATTAAGGGTGTGGGGACCCGGCTCAAGGAGATTAGTTCAATGACTTCCGGAATAAATCAGAGGGCAGAGGGTGGTGGTTGAATCTAGGACCACGTGGTAAGGAATTCCAGCTGATGCACCCAAAGGAGGGTGTGGACTTGGTAACTGAGCAAGTCTGGGGTTGAAGTAGAATACAGAGATAATGGTGAATCCACAATGCTGAGAATATTCTGTGCTCATCACTTATTTTGGAGAAATAAATGTCAAGCATAAGAAAATGGCTCCGCACTCCAAGCCGGACTGGGCACCCACCGCCAGCATGGATACTCACCACGTGCCGTGAAAGGATCTGATTAAAGAACTTAGACAACTTCAGATATGTGAAATTGATTTCCATGGAAACCTAGTCATGCTCTGATGACAGTTGTGATGGCATTGCTGCCGATAATTTTGCAAACATGAGGATTCCCAGTCTGGGAAGGCCGTAGGACCCGCACCCAGTGCAGACACTTGACCTCTCAGGGTGGCGATGAAGCTTGCAGCGCAAAGTATCAGGGAAGCAGCCAACAAAAAAGCAGAGCCTCCCTCCCCAAACCTCAGAGAATTCTGTGACCAATTCCAGTTCCGATTCCGAAGATAAAGGTGGCATGAGTTTTTTGGAGAAAAAGTCTTTCGATATAAAGCAAAACAAAGAAATGCCCGGAAAATGCATGTCAGAATTAGAAAGCTTCCCAGGCTTGCTCCTTAGAAGACGTTCCCTCCCAGGCTCCAACTCACAATCAAGGACACCACTAAGGCATACATTTCCAGTTGTTGCTTCCAGGAAAAACCCTCAACAGAGAGCTCTTCTTCTTACTGGGTCCCTTGGTGCTCTACTCATGGAGGACGAGGAAGAGGAGGAAGAGGATAAGGACACGGTTGGTGAGAAAGAGCAAGACAATGGATGGCTACATGAACAAAGATGGCATGCCCAGAATTCATCACTGCAACTCACCCCTGCAGCAGACTTCTGCCATCCAAGCTTATGGGCATCTAGACATTTCCATACATCCTCTGAAATCTAGGCAGAGGCTAGATGATGTTGCAGAGTGGAGCATGTTACTTCAGATGCCTCTCATGAGAATATTACATGTATTGCACTTATTTTACAAGTTGTCACAGTTGAGATTTAGTTGCTGCTAATTTCTTCTGCCCTAAGCTTAAATGGTGCATCTAGCTTACACAATTATGATCCAAAGGTTTGTGGGCAATATTGTATGTAAAATTATGATAGAAAAGACATCTCTGAAAATTATAATGGTGAAACTTCAGGAGTAGGCTGACTTGAATTTTTGGTATAAAGTTTATTTCAGTTCATAAGTAACGTATTTTGAGTAAATTGTTGGGCCATTTTGTGTGGAAACTTGATATTAATAGTCTATAGCTCTTTGCATTTGTTGAATAAGCTAGGCACGGGGTTCATGTTTAGGTTTTAAGCACTTTTATCATGAGAAAGAAGTGCCTTTTTGGAGATTTGTAACTTTCAACAGTTTGTTAACTTGACATCTCTGCCAAATTAGTTTCTGGGCAGATTTCCTGTGTTGCTGCTCTCCCTCCTCTTTTGCATTAATCAAGTTGTTTAGTAGAGGCGGAATCTAAGTGTTTGTTCTCCAGTTTACTTCCTGGGCCCATTCAGTGTTTGATGCATAATTGAACCTTAAATCCATAAGTACAGATACAGTTTTTGATCTGTAATACTGTTACGCAAAGGTTATTTTAATAAACATTTTTATTCTTAAAAGAAAATGTATGTTTTCATAATTTGGAGTAAAATTATTCATGCACATTATTTATACTAGCCACTCATCTCCATAAAGATTCATGAAATTCCCCCTAACCCTACTTCTATTTCCCATAGCCCCCTACTCCGGGGCTACAATATTGCTCTGTTCTTTCCATTCCTCACTTACACTTCCAACCACATCCTCACCAAAAATTTGCCTAGATGTGTTTTTACATTGCAATTTACCTTGCTCACCTCATTTCCATAAGGTTTCTACTAGTTCCCATTACACCTGGTGGAATCTATATTATAGGTATCAAAATAGCCACATACAGGATCACAACACTTGATAGCATCATGACCTAGAAGAGATTTCAAATTACATCTCAGTTCCTCTTTATCTGCTGTTGAGACTGCTGTGTCTATAAATAAATGCATGGACTAGATGCAAAGGAGACCTTGTTATCTCCAAGCACAAGACTTAAAGTGTGAGCCACTACCCCAATTCTTCCAACATAGTTTGGCTCTGTAACCCCACCCAAATCTCTTGTTGAAGTATAATCCCCAGTGTTGAAGGAAAGGGCTGGTGGACAGTGACTGAATTGTGGGGGTGATTTCTAATGGTTTAGCACGGTCCCTCTAGTGCTGTTTCGTGATAGAGTTCTCACGAGATCAGGTTGTTTGAAAGTGTCTAACACCTCCCCCTTCACTCTCCCTCTTTGCTGCCAGCTATGTGAATGTGTGTCTGCTTCTGCTTCACTTTCCGCCATGACTGTGGGTTTCCTGAGGCCGCCCCAGAAGCAGAAGCCTGTACAGCCTGCACAAGTGTGAGCACAATGTCGTCTCTTTTCTTTATAAATTATCAGTCTCAAGTAGTTCTTTGTAGCAGTGCAGGAATAAACTAATACAGAAAATTAGTACTTGGAATAGGGCACTGCTGTAAAGATAGATGAAATGTGGAAGCGACTTTGGAACTGGGTAATGGGCAGATGCTGGAAGAGTTTGGAGGGCTCAGAAGAATACAGGAAGATGAGGGAAAGTTTAGAAATTCCTAGAGACTTGTTGAATGGTTGTGACCAAAATATTGATAGTAATATGGACAGCAGTGAAATCCAGGCTGAGAAGGTATCAAATGGAGACAAGAAACTTACTGGGAACTAGAATAAAGGTCATTCTTGCTATGCCTTAGCAAAGAGACTGGCAGCACAGTGCCTCTGCTTTAGGGAACTTCGAACTTGAGATGATTTGGGGTATCTGACTGAAGAAATTTCTAAGCAGCAAAGTATTCAAGATGTGGCCTGGCTGCATCTAAAGGCCTATGCTCATCTGCATAAACCTGAAATGACCTGAAATTGTAACTTATATTTAAAAGTGAACCAGAACATATCAGTTTGGAAAATTTGCAGCCTGGCCATGTGGTAGAAAAGAAAACCCCATTTTCTGGGGAGGAATTCAAGTAGGCTGGAGAAATATACATAAGTAAAGAGGAGCTGAATGTTAATAGCCAAAACAACAGGGATAATGCCTCCAAGCCATTTCAGAGACCTTCACGGGACCTAGGAGGGAACAATGGTTTCCTGAGCCAGGCCCAGGGCCCCACTACCCTGTGCAATCTCAGGACACTGCTCCTTGCAGTCCCAGCTACTTCAGCTCCACTATGGCTAAAAGGTCCCCAGACATGTCTCAGGCTGCTGCTCCAGATGGTGCAAGCCGGAAGCCACCAAGGCATCCCTGCAGTGTTAAGCCTGCAGGTGCACAGAGGTCAACATTTGAGGCATGGGAGCCTCTGCCTAGATTTCAGAGGATGTATGGAAATGTCTAGATGCCCATAAGCTTGGATGGCAGAAGTCTGCTGCAGGGGTAGAGCCCTCATGGAGAATCTCTACTAAGGCAGTGCAGAGGAGAAATGTGGGGTTGGAGCCCCCACACAGGTTACCCACTGGGGCATTGCCTAGTGAAGCTGTGAGAAGAGGGCCATCATCCTCCTGACCCCGGAATAATAGATCCACCAACAGCTTGTGCCACGCACCTGGAAAAGCTATAGGCACCAGGGCTGTACCCTGCAGAACCGTAAGGGTGGAGCTTTCCAAGATCTTGGGAGCCCACCCCTTGCATCAGTGTGCCCTGAATGTAAGACATGAAATCAAAGGTGTTTATTTAGAAGTTTTATGATTTCGTGGCTGCCCTGATGAGCTTGGGACTTACACGGGGCCTGTAGCTTTGTTTTGGCCAATTTCTCCCTTTTGGAAAGGGAGTATTTACCCAATACCTACACCCTCATTGTATCTTAGATGTAACTAACTTGTTTTTTCTTTTATAGGCTCATCTGTGGGAGGGACTTGCCTTGTCTCAAATGAGACTTGGACTTCTGAGTTAATGCTGGAATGACTTAAGACTTCAGGAGACTGTTGGGAAGGCATGACTGTTTTGAAATGTAAGGATGGTATGAGATTTGGGAGGGGCTGGGGTGGAATGATATGGTTTGGCTCTGTTTCTCCACCTAAACCTCATGTTGAATTGTAATCCCTGGTGTTGGAGGAGGGGACCAGTGGGAGGCGATTGAATCATAGGGGTACTTTTCTAATGGTTTAGCACCATCCCCTAGTGCTGTTTTGTGACAGAGTTCTCACAAGATGTGGTCTTTTGAAAATGTGTAGCACTTCCTCCTTCACTCCCTCTCTTCCTCCTGCTCCAGCCATGCAGGATGTGCCTCCTTTCTCTTCGCCTTTCACCATGATTGTAAGTTTCCTGAGGCCTCTCTAGCCATGCTTACTGTACAGCATATGGAACTGAGTCGATTAAACCTCCTTATAAATTACCCGGTCTTGGGTATGTTTTTATAGCAGTGCAAGAATAGACTAATACATCTTCCTTCCAATTACCTTATGAATTCCCTCTGTGATTCTTCTTTGAAAAAAAATGGGAGGTGGGAGCACAGCCTTGCTCTGTGGGGCTCAAAGGAGGACACAAAGATGGGATTTGCCTACAGCCTTCTTCCTACTTAAAGGACCAGTCTCCTGTAGGCTTTCACTCTCTTCATATTTTTCTAATCTCCTTCTTTACTTAATTTATTCCTATATATGTAGAAATAGACATGTAAATCTAGAACAAAATGAAAACATCTAGTCCAATTCTTTCCTATAAAACATAGCTCCAAAGATGTTTAAGTGACTTTTTTAAAACCTCCAAGAATTTTCTACATTCATCACAAATCTGAAAACAGATTATCCACATTTTATCACTCAGAATTTAGTGTATACTGAGCAGCATGAACTTATCATAAGCCATCTCAAATTATCTCACAATGATCCTGTGAAGTTGTTATTCTTTACGTTTACAAATAAGTAGCCTTGAGCTCAGTGAGGTGATAGACCCCCTCAACTAGCAGGTACCAGAGGTAACTTTTAAACCCAGGTCTTCCAACTCTCTTGTGCTGCTATATTGAACTCCTGCCAGTTCTGTTTCTTGGACTTGGCTAGCATTGGGTTCGGAGTCTATACATTATCTTCTCCTCTATCTGTACATTATTCAGAACTCTTACTCATTTGTGTAACTTTTTATTTGAACATCATCATCAGCATATAAGATGAAACTGCCCAGACACTGACCATCCTCCTCCAATGGCCCTTTTCTCCTTTACAATCCACCCAATATTTGCTGGATTTGTGTTGGCATTCAGTAGGAATGCTTCTGGCTACGAGTGACAGACAACCCAGCTGTCAGAGGCTTAAACCATCAGGGTATCTGAATTAGGCAAGATTCCAAAGACTAATAGGTTCAAGCATTGATAAGAACAATTCAGAATTAATTGAAGTACTTTTATTTTACTACCCCCTTCACTTACTACCAAACTGGCAAAAATAAAAATAAAAAAGTACTACATCTTAGTGATACAATTTAGTGATTCTCTGATGCCCTCTCTAGTTCTCCAAGAATGTGCCCAAATTTGATGTCAAGTAATAGTGTCAATACAAGGGATTCACTAAGTCAGGAAAGTTCAGACTACTGCATATTCAATGCCTTTGGTACCATTTAGGTGACAGAGAGGACAATGTCAGCACCAAAATGGCCTGTCCTACTATCATGTAAGGAGATTCTTAACTCATTAGTTATTTCTGTGTTCTATTCCTTGTACATCATCAAGTCTATTAACATCTTGTCCATGATCACCATGGGGGTAATTTAACAACCGAATAATATCTTCAAAAATCCAGGCTGAAAAACAACCCCGCAAAAAACTGAGGCCTTTTTCATAATTACACTTCATCTACCACCAACTGTCAGCTTTTTATCTTCCTATGTGTCATGTCAAGGTCACAAATTAAGCTATGAACATCTAGTCAGCATCCCAAATAAGGCAAAATGTGCAAGGGGAACAAATTTTTTCTCTTGCAGATGTTTGCATTTTTATCAAAGCAGATAAATCTTTCCCAGATCTCCCTATCAGACTTCTAATAATAGGTCATTGGTCAGAACTGAGTCACATGACCACCCCAACTGCAAAGATGGCCAGGGAAGTGAAAATCTGGCACAAAAGAAGGGTAACTCCATGACTGACTTAGACCAAGTCTGTTTCGATCTCTGGGGTAGGGACTTAACCTCTCTGACCAAAATGTGGGTTTAGTAATAAGAAAGTAGAGAAGAATGGCTATTGGTTAGACACAAACAATGTCTGCCGTGCAGACATTCCATATAACATGCGTTACATTTTTTTTGCATGACTCATGACGTGAGAGGAGAATCTGTGTGTTTATATAATATTAAACTAAACAAAACCCTCCATTCAGTCAAATGTTTTCTCTTGCTCCAGGTTCACAAGACAACCAACTTCTGCCTTTGTTTTTGTGTGTTTTGTTATGTCTTTTCAAATCTCTAAGGGGTCTACAATCTTATTGCTCAATTTTGTATTTCATTATTAATCATTCCACTGGGTATCATGTTAAAAAAGCTTTGCAATCAAATTCCCAGCACACACACACACACACACACACACACTCTTAAAGTCAATTCCAGATGTCACCTGTTACCCTTCATTCTTAAGCTAAATAATTGATGGCCCTTGTACCAAGCTTGCAGATGACAAGTCTTCCAGAGGCTTTCCTGTGGAAGTGGGAAAATGCCTAATCCCAATCAGCAATGGCCCAACTATGGCTAGAATCCATACTCTCCTTAAGGGCTTATGTTTCTGAACTTTTCTTCTGACAGTTACTTTAACCTTTAGGTTTTTATTTTTCCTGCTAATCAATAGCAATCCAGAATGAATTTCCAAATATTTTCTTGCTCTGTTTCTTCTTCTTTCTTCTCTAAATGCTAAAGAATAATTTTCATCATTTCTGATTTTATTCAATTTTATCATGTTTTTCTGTTTTCTCTTTCTTCCAACTCTCTTATGATTATTCCAGTATTCAATAATCCTTTCCTAATTGAGAAACCCCCTTACTCAAAATTCAATTACACATCGACTTAATTTTAAACTTATGAACTCAAATCAAACCTTATGACAAGTTCAAAATTAGCGGACTTTTGTTATGGTTACCATGCCTTGTAGCAAATATTATACATACAAAGTGTCATTACTTTTTTGTCTACATCTCTATACAAGCATTTAATGCAACTCATTACAATTATGGTGGTGGATAGAAAAGTAGAGCATAGGAAAAAATCCTAAAGAATCTATAGTGTGAGGTCTGATAAATGTAAAATAATTATATATAATTAATAATTAATACAATTTAGGTTAAATTAATAATTTGTATTATTAATTGCATACAATTAGAAATTAATAATTTAAGATATGAAAATAGGATTTGTATCCATTGGTATTAGGTTCAGTTGTGTGTAACAGAGACTTTCAAAATATAGTAGCTTAATATAGACATATATTCCTCTCTCACTTGCTTATAACTCATTGGCTGTAACTTGGTCAGGTGGCCAAAGGGAGTCTATCAGGAAGGCTAAGAGATGTAATTATTCAGCTCAGTGTCATTGTGATCAGCCAGTTGAAAGAAAGGTATCCAGGGAGGCTAGGAAATACAGCCCTTTTATTTGATGGTAATGTGCTTAGCTAAATATCTGCAACTGGTTACTTAAGAAGAAGAGAATGGAAACAGGAGAAAATTGGCAATGTCTGCTGCATCACTGGATCTCTATTAAGTGAACACAGAACATATTTTAACTGCTTTCCCAGTTTTACTTATGATGTGCATCCTTCAAACCTATGCATTCTTAACAGGGCAACATCACTCCCAAGGGGGTGAATTGATTCTTGGGAGGAGGCAAAAAAACAAGTCGTATATGTATAAGACACAGAAATATATACAATACGTAACAGATTTACAGTATAACTGTGGCATTAAAATTTCATGGGAGAGGCTTTTAGGGAAAACAAATCTCAAAAGTCTCTTTGGGTGGTAGCAGAAGGGATAATAAAAAAGGTGGAGAAACACTGTTCTAACCTCAAACAAGAGCTTTCAGAAACATAACTCGAGGCCCAGCAAGGAAACACAAGTCTTTTGGCAAAACTTCTTGTTAGTGTTCTACAGGCTACATAATGCAATAAATAGAAAGGGCAGTAGTTTCCAATTGGCCTCACCATTCATTTATTCGATGATTACTTTTCAGGACATATTACGTTAAAAAAAAAATATATGCTGAGTGTTGGGGACATAGCCAAGAATGAAGCAGGAACCCCTACCCCATGGGGCTCTCAGGCTGCTGTGGAAGGCCAACTTTGGATTAGTTGCTACACTGATGGCAGATCCCAAGGCCAAGTGCCCAAGGCATCTATACTCAGCTTTTGAATTTGGTTTGTCTTCACAGCTTCCTTGTTAAGTGACCTGGACAAATTATTACCCACTATGGGCCATGGTTTCCACCACCTAATACCAACTCTTAAATTTTAAATGCACATTTTTAAACCACCTAATACAGTATTTTTGGGAGGATTCACTAAGATAAGACCACATATATTATGATCATATGCCAGGTGCTTAAGAAAATGGTATTATTTATATTATCTGGTGGTTTTGTCTTATATATTTTGGATGACTGCATGTTTCTATCTTATTTGAACTTGCCTACATTTGACCAATTGTATCAACTTACTGCTTCCTTCTCCTTTTCCCCTCAACTCATCCTGTTAATATTTTTTTCTGATGGTTCTGAGGCTAGATTTTTCAAATCAACTGGCAATACATATGGTCCAGAAAATCTAGGGCATGTGATCACACTATTTCATCTATTCATTTAAAATGTTCATTGATCACCTACTCGACTAGCCAAGCTCTGCATTGAGTTAGATGCTAAAGAGACTGAAAATAATAAAAAGGACCCAACTCCTGCACTTAAAAAATGATGAACATTTATAAGTGCAAAAAGATCAATAAAAGAAAGGAAATACGCTATAGGAACATTTGACGAAGATATTACCTTATAAGAGAAGTCTTTCCTGAATGGTGAAGGTAAGGAAAGAAAATTTTAAGTAAACATAAGGAGCTGCGCACATCCATGAAATGAGAAAGAACAGAGAATGCTGGAAGGGTGTCCAGTAAGGAGGGCACATAGACACACTAAAGCTTGGGATACTGGTCTCTCTCTGATTGCTATCATATTCCAGCTCTTCCTGTCCTCCTTCCTATTTGTTTTGTCTCTTTAAAATCCCAAAGCTGCCCTGAAAGGAGTTCACCAACTATGTTTCTCTCTCATGCACACACATTCCTCTATCTCCTTGCCTCTCTCCAAATTTGCACATATTTTCTTAATTGTCACCATTGCCATCATATGGTCTACCCTTGCTACTCAAAGTACGGTTCATGGACCAGCATCTCCTGCATTACCTGTCTGCTTATTAGAATGCAGAATTTCAGGTCCATCCTGAGATCACTCTCCATCCCCATCACACATATGGAATAAATCAGAATCTACATTTTAATAAGATCCTCATGTGATTCGCAAGGTTATCAAAGTTGGAGAAGCCCTTATCTCACCTGCCTGCTTGGGTCTAAATAAAAGATAGGGGGTTGTACCTCACCCCTAGCTTTCTCATGGTCACCCTGACCACCTATTTTTTTTTTTTTTAATCATAGCACACATTCCTCTAAGAACTAGAAAAGCTGATGCTTTGATGAAATGTTTGCCCAGGGAAGAGTCTGATCTCCTGAGAAGTGGTGTGATGGTGTGGAATTGCAAAGAAAAGCATTTAGATGCCTTCCCATCTCATTTCCCAAACCTAAACACCACTTCTCTTTTACTTCATATTTCTTAGTTTTTCTTTTGGGCGTTTAGACATTGGTAACTTTCTTTCTCACTCTTCCTAAAAATGTTCTAGCTCTGCAGTATTTTATATTAGATGTGATATCTTGATTTCTATGTTCTTAAATCAAGTCTTGAAATTATTTTATATGTTTTGTGTGTGTATTGAGAGACAGAGAGAGAGAGAGAATCTCCCAGATCTCTCAATCTGCTCAGCAATGTGCTATAGTATGACCAAAAATATTTTCCTAATAAACGGGAAAGGCCCTATTACTATTTAAATGTATTTCTTTCTGTTTGGCTAAAGGGCCAAATGCCAGTAGTTTAACTTACCCCTAGAGAAATCACCTCCATTATCTTCCTGCTGGAATTTCAAAGACCTTACTTCCCTGCAGGATACAATAAATACATAGAGGATAACAAATCATAGGGATTTTCTGTTCAGAGACTGGAACCAACTCCCCCTTCCTGACACTACTCCTATATACTTGGAACTTCTATTATGGAAATCTCCTCTTCTCATAGCTGAGGTATTTGAATCAGTGATTGCTGTCATTCCCCTGTTTTCATGAACTCTCCTCCTTCCTTCATTGGTATTACATGCAGAACTCCCAGTGCCTCTGTAGCAAGCTTGTCCAAACCACAGCCTACAGGCCACATGCAGCTCAGGACAACTTTGAATGTGGCCTAACACAAATTCATAAACTTTCTTAAAACATGAGATTTTTTTTTCAATTTTTTTTTAGCTCATCAACTATCATTAGTATTAGTGTATTTTATATGTGGCCCAAGACAATTCTTTCAAATGGCCAGAAGATTGGACACCCCTGCTCTATCAACTATTCTCAAAGTTAGCCTTAATCAAGGGTCTTAAGCTTCTTGCTTCTTTATATGTAACAACTGGATTTGTTTAGATCTTTTTCTACTCCCTACCCAGGATTCAACTTCCAATTAAAATATCCTTATTCCATTGTGTCCTCTCTCACTGCGTTGCTTTGCATTCTTCAACACGTTTGTGGTCTTCAGAACTCCTTCTTTGAATGTGCAACAAAGAGAAATTAGTTATTACCAAAATGAACAATTGACATCTATAGATGCTGACTGGTAAAGGCACTCTGTCATGCACTTTATATTTATTTTCTCTCGTACTCTTCATAATCCCTCAATTAGGGCAGTAGTGCCTAAAAGCACTAGCTTTGGAGTCTAGCTCCATAGATTAGAATTCTAGTCTGTCACTTGCTATCTACGAGAACTTGGTTGAAAGCTAACCTTTCTGTATTTCAATTTCCTTAGCTATAAAATGAAGATAATAATAATACCTACTTCATAGGATTGTTTTAGTACATTGTTATACTTGAATGTTTATCCACTCCAAAAGTTATGCTGAAATTTAATTGTCATTGTAACAGTGTTAAGAGGTGAGACAAAGCTTTAAAAGGCAATTAGGCCATGAGGGCTCTACCTTTAGAGTAAACTAATGCCATTATTGAGGGAGTGGGTTCACCTCCTCTTGTGCATGCACTCACTCACTCACTCTTTCTTCTCTCTCTCACTCTGTCGGCCTTTCCTCCAACTGATACTTTCCACTATCCTATAATGCGTAAGAAGCCCTTCATAAAGATACCAGCAGTTCGATATTGGACTTCCCAATCTCCAGAACTGTGAGCCAATAAATTTCTGTTCATTATAAATTGCTAGTCTGTGGTATTCTATTACAGCAACACAATATAGACTAAGACAAACATTAAAGTCTATCACATGCAAAATGCTTGCAACAGGGCCTGGCCCAACCAATTTCAATTATTGTTACTATTACTATCCCCAGTTTACATATGAAAAAAACAAGGCACAGTGAAGTTTGATAACTTGCTCAGCTTACCTAGATATTGGCTAGTGGCAGAGCAGGCAGTCTGGCTCTGTAATCTACTCTGTCTAGAAGGAATTAAGGGACTAAACCATACAACTTCAAAGAGTCAGTGAAAGAATCCAACTGTGTAGCTAAGGCTAGACATTTAATGATGTGGCACAGGAAGTACTAGGAGAGGATTTATACAACATCTAAACAGCAGGAAGCCTCTTTATGAGTGTTCAACTCAGAAGTTATCTTCCTCCTACCAAAAACCAGAGAAATGTAAAAACTCTCCCACAGAGGGGCAGAGAGAAGAACGCATTTTCAGAAGATATATGAAAGTACAAAATTAGAAGAATGCTGCACACTCAAACTCTAATTTGCACAGATTTGTGCAGTATCAAACAGGAACAAAAATAGCTAAATCCACACAAATACACTGATGTAGTTAACACACATTTACTGAGTGCATACAATGTGCCAGATGCTGGGTAGCGGGGCTACAAGGTAACAAGTCTCCGCTTTGATGGAGCTGAAATTTAGGGTGTAATAAATTTAGAATTTGAGAAAGTGATGAGTTACGGTTGAAATATAAAAGGTTAATATGATGTGATGAAATGTTTACTTTTTAAATCTCATCAAAATATCAAACTAGAGACAGAATTATCTGCAGTGAATGAGAAGAGCTGTTCTGAGCCAAGGAAGTGACTAGTATCACAAGGACCAATCTGAATTAGCATAAAACCAAAAACACAAATCAAGACACCACTGGAAGTCAGGACCTCCATGGAGAGGGGGATGCAGAAAGAGCAGTGTAGAGACATTTCTCTGCCGGGCGTGGTGGTTCATGCCTGTAATCCCAGCACTTTGGGAGGCAGAGGCGGGTGGATCACCTGAGGTCGGGAGTTTGAGATCAGCCTGACCAACATGGAGAAACCCCATCTCTACTAAAAATACAAAAAATTAGCTGGGCATGGTGGTGCATGCCTGTAATTGCAGCTACTTGGGAGGCTGAGGCAAGAGAATCACTTGAACCCAGGAGGCGGAGGTTGAGGTGAGCCAAGATTATGCCATTGCACTCCAGCCTGGGCAACAAGAGCAAATAACTCTGTCTCCAAAAAAAAAAAAAAGAAAGAAAAAATAAATCCTCCTTGGTTACTCTTAAGAAGGAGTAACTTACTCTGGAGTTGCAGCTGTATATGGGCCAGTGCTTAAGTTAATTGTTTAGTGCATTATATATAGGAATTTTCTCCACAAATATTTCTGGAATTAAAATAGCCCCTATAGGTAGTATCTGATGGAACCTGAACAGGACAGGCCTGATAGCTGTGGTTGCAATCACAGAGTCTGGAAGAGGTAAATCCCAATAAGCAGCCTCTTCTACACAGTGTTAGCTGAGCAAAGACTTTGGCTCTGTCAGCCATCAATCCCGTTTTGTGACCTTCTCATATGCAGTCTTTGGCCTGCGATTTGCACACAGGACATTAGAAACCCTGAAGCTCCCATGGTGCTATAAGACCCAAAAGTAAACTTATCTTATTTCCAACTCTCTCCTAAGTCAGTCCACTTTCTGCTTCATAGCATGGATACTGTGTATCCACCCATTAAACCCCAGAAGTCAGAATTTTACCATGTAAATCATGTACATGTAAACTTTTTAAAAATAAGAAGGTGAACAAGAGGAGAAAAAGAAGGAGAAATAAAAACCATCACCACCTGTATTACTATCTGGAGAAAGTTGAAAACTCTTGCTACACTGCTTCCTTCATCCTGATATCATCCTCTTCCCTATTTATTTTCATTGCCTTGTGACTCTGGTACTTCTGCAAAGGAACTGCAATGAATATTAACTTGGAAGAATATTGTTGTCAAAGTCACCGTAAAAAGATCAATGAATATTATATTTACATCTTTTCATCTCTACCTCCCTCTCCCTCCACTCAACCACTACACACAAATGGACTCACATTTGATATTGTTTAGATTAGGTCGATAATTTTGCTAACTTTAGACCCAATCTAATAATACCATCTTCTAAAAAGTCCAAGGTAAGTGGTATTAATCATGAAATGATTATACACTCCTACAGAGGACTGATTCAGTTACACTATGGGTAGATCCAACTGCATATATCCACAGTAATTTTACACTAGGAAACCAGGGAATGGCCAGTTTTGTGAGAAAAGATGTTGTTAGAATAGAAGAAACGAACAGTTGCTGAGGGAAAAAATAGTGGCCTCTCAAATATCTCCCTAGGGATGTGAAAATTCCAAATTTTTTGTGTTTCTCAGAGTGTTTCAGAAAGAACAACTGATAGCTAAACAATCTGAGTAAAATCTGTGTCCAATTATTTCTGTGGTTGTTCGTGGTTTGTTATGACATTTTCCAATCCACTTGCTGTTTCATGAACCAACCAGACCCGCTGCTTGCTGGATTTTCTGGAGAACCTTCCCGATACGCTTCCTGCTTTTATTCAGACCATAATGGGAGACAAGTTTCTTGGGTCTCTCTAGGCAGCTATCCCCAGCCGCACTGAGACCATATCACCTTCCTCAAGAACTTGTCATAAATGAGCTACGAGGCCAGCTTCTGTCCTGGCCTTACATCTTACAGCAGCCTTTCTGGAGTCACTGGGACTGACTGCATCCTCACAGGTGGTCCATCAGATCCTACCGATTCCTTGCTTCGATGTACACCCCAAAAAGGTCAAACAAGGATAACCTGCTATTGGTTTAAATGTCCCACAGCCACCTACCTTCTGGGATCTGCTTTTAGATTCTTCCTCCATTATTCTGGGAAGCAGAGGGAAAAACAGAAAGCCTTTTCTCCATCTAGGTCTTTCCTCAAAACAGCATCAAGAGGAGGAAAAGTGATGTGGAGGTGGTTTTTCTAGCCTTATTTTTTAGATGAGAAGTTTGAGAATCAGAGCGATGATAAAGAAAGACAACACAGCAAACTGCCCAAGATCCTGGATTCTGAACTCAGTCACAACCAAGATCAAATTCTAGATCTGTCACCCTATTGCCATGTAACGTTCAAACTCTCTGCCTCAGTTTTCTCATTTATAAAATAGATATTAATATTCCATTAAACAGTGATGAGGAAGAAAGGAGGTCATGTATAACAAGTACTGAACACATGCCTGCCACATAAAAAAGGCTGATTGATGCTATTACAATATTACTGTTTTAAGTATTAAAAGACTTGTCCTGTCTCTCCGCTATTGCAAAGCTAGTGTGTTTCTGTAGCCATCAAAATGCTCTCAGTCATGCCGCAATAACAAACACCCCCCCCAAAATCTCAGAGGCTTATTATAAAGGGTATTTTCTTCTCTGTATCTATCAATTTCACTATTTTAGATACTTCTACTCTATGACTCAGGTGGATGCAGCCCCCATGCTGCACCACTGCCTAGAGTTATATCTGATGAAAAAAAGATGGGTGAATCATAAATTGCCTTTTAAAATTTCTGCCCAGAAATGACACGTGTCACTCCACTCATATTGCATTAGCCAAAGCAAGACCAGTACAAATGCTGTAGGGAGATATAATCTTCAAACTTGGAGGGAAACAGATGAAGCTTACAGTTACAGATCCACCACAATGGAAGAGCCAATTGAAGGTCTAAGGTTCTTTCCACCATGCCACTTTACCCTTCTATAAATTCAAGTTGATGAGACTTTCTGAAAAGTTAAATTTGTGATAGTAAAATAGAAAATGTTTTTAAAAACTGGTAGTCTTGCTCTTTTCCTGAGTGTCACCTTTTTAATAAATTTACAGAGATGTCATTTCACCATCAGGCAATGATGAAGTAACCAGAGGCAGCAGCATATTGGTGTGTAGAAGACCAACAGTCCTCCTGGGTCCCATCCTGCACAGACGGTCGCCGTTTCTGCACACCACAGGCTGCAGGTGGTTACTGTCTTCGGCACATGTCAAAGGGACAATTTTCCATTAAATTAGTCTTCCTTTCAGTAACTTGTGGTCCTCCCATAAAGAGACTGGTAAGACCATCAGCTCCATTCTTTATTGTTTTATTTTTGCTTTCTGTGTGTTTTCGAATTCTTCACTTTGTGACTATGTTTGGTGTGTAAAAAGTATATATATAATTAAAATGTACAACTTGATATTTTCATATATACTGTGAAATGACTGCCACATTGGAGCTAATTAACGTACCTATCACTTCTACATAGTTACCATTTTTGTACCCTTAAAACTGACATTATCCCCTCTCCAGCCTCTGGCAACCACCAGCCTGCTCTATGCATCTATGAATTTGACTATTTCAGATTCCACAAACAGTGAGCTCCTGCAGTATTTCTTTTTCTGTCTTGCTTATTTTGCTTAGCATTTCCTCCAGCTCCATCCATGTTACTGCACATGGCAGGATTCCCTTCTCTTATAATGCTGAGTAACATTCCATTGTATTCTACCCATTCATTATGTGTGTGCCACATTTTCTTCCTCCATTCATCTGTTGACAGACACTTAGGTTGTTTCCATGTCTTGGCTACTATGACTAATGCTACAATGTACATAAAAGTGCAGAACATGGGAGCATAGATCTAATGATGCCGCTTTCAGTTACTTTGGATATATACCTAAAAGTAGGATTGTTGAATCAAATGAATATTTGAATATTCAAATATTCTCATAAATATTTTTTATTCATGAGAAGTATATATCAAGACACCCAATGGATCCCTAACGTGTGATCTATACTGGGGAATGTTTTGTGCACTATGAAAAAAGTGTGTATTCTACTACAATACAGTGGAAAGTTGTGTGTGTGTGTGTGTGTGTGTGTGTGTATCTGTTAGGTCCATTTGGTCTATAGTGTTGTTCAAGTCAGCCGTTGCCTTACTAATTGTCTACCTGGATGCACTATGCATTATCGAAACTGGGGTATTGAAGTCTCCTACTCTTACTGTTTCTGTTGTCATTTTCTCTCTTCAGATCAATATTTATTTTATATTAGATGGTCTGATGTTGGGTGCATATAAACTTGTGATTGCTCTGTCTTTATATAATAAAAGGTTCAATTCAACATAATGACCTCATTTGTCTCCTGTCAGTTTTTGACGTAAAATCTATTTTGTACGATATAATTATAGCTACCCCTGCTCTCCTTGGTTATTATTTGCAGGTTTGGTTATGATTTGCATGGAATATCTTTTCCCAACCCTTCACTTTCAGTCTATTTGTGTCCTTATAGCTAAAGTGAGTCTCTATGACAGAATATGAATGCATTTTGTTGGTTTCCTTTTCTTAATCCTGTCAGTCACTATAGGTCTTTTGATTAAGGACCTTAGTCCATTTACATTAAATTGATTATTGATAGGGAAGGACTTACTATTTTTATTCTGTTCACAGTTTTTTGACTGTGTTGCTGTTCTTTTTCTCCTAACTTCCTCTTTTCTTTGTTGTTGTTCCTTGATTACCTTTTTATAGTGGTTTGGTTTGACTCATTTCTCCCTATCTTTTGTGTACTTGCTATAGCTTTTCAATTTATAGTTACTATGAGGCTTGCATAAATCTTGTAGCTATAACCATTTTAATTTGTTAACAACTTAAGTTCAATTGCATATAAAAACTGAATTTAACTTTCTTCTCCCCCTGTTCTTATTCTTGAAGTCAGAGTTCACTTCTTTCTCTATTGTAAATATATTACCAAATTTTTATGGCTTTAGCTATTAATACTTTTGTTTTTTAACTTTTATATTAGGATTATGGGTTATTTGTGCACCACAATTACAGTGTTACAGTATTCTGTATTTGGCTATATATCTGCCTCTGCCTATGAAATATACTTTCAAATGCTTTCACATTGCTATTTTGTGTTTTCAATTCCATTTGAAGCATTTCCTTAAGCCTTTATTGTAAGGCAGTGTTGACAAAATTCCCCAGCTTTTGTTTGTTGTTTGTTTTGTTCATTTTAAAAGAGTATTTTTACAAAGATACAGTACTTTTGTTTGGCAAAATACTACACTTGCAAAAGATACAATATTTTTGTTTGGCAAAAAGACAATCTCTCCTTCATTTTAAAAGAAACATTTACAAAGATACAGTATTTTTGTTTCCAGTACTTTGAATATATAATCCTACTCTCTCCTGGTCTGAAAGGTCCCTGTTGAGAAATCTGTCAAGAGCCTTATGGGTATTCCTGTGTATGTGACTAGTAGCTTTTCTCTTTCTACTTTCAATTTTTTTTGTCTTTGATATTTGACAATTATACTGTGTCTTGATGTAGGTCTCTATGTTTAACCTACAGGGGGGTCCTATGGGTTTTTTGGGACTGGATAGCTATCATCCCAGATTTTAGAAGTTTTGAGTTATTTCTTTAAATAAGCCCTTTCCCCCTTTCTTTTTTCTTTCATAATGCATATATGCATTCACTTGATGGTGTCTCATAAATCCTATAGGCTATCTTCACACCTTTTCTTTTTATCCTTCAAGTGGATAATTTCAAATGAGCTGTATTGGAGTTCACCCATTTTTTCTTCTGCTTAGCGGTCTGCTATTGAAGTTCTCTATCACATTTTTAATTCAGCCATTACATTTTCTGGCTCCAGAATTTCTGGAGTTTTTAAAATACTTTCTCTTTCAAAATTTCTTTTGTTCTTGTATTGTTTCCCTAATTTTTGTTAGATCATTTATCTGTGTTCTCTTATAGTTCATTAAGCTTCTTTAGAACAATTATTTTTTAATTCTTTGTCTCCATTTCTTTGAAGTCAGCTACTGGACATTTATTGTGTACTCTTTGGTGGTGTCATATTTTCCTGATTCTTCATAATCCTTATAGCCTTGTATTTTACATGTCTGTGCATTTGAAGCAGCAGACACCTCCTCCAGACTACATGGACTGGTAGAAGAGAAAATGGTTTACTTGTGGCACACAGAACGTGTTTCTACCAAATCCATTTTTATTCTGTGGACTGAGGTGTAGACTAGTTGATCTGGGTTTCAACCCAGTGTTTCTACATCCTTAGCCTCAGCTTTCACCTCAAACAGTACATCCTGTTCATCTACCAATACCACTGGGTACTCAGCGAACTGATCCTTGGTCATAATGGTCATTAGCTGTTTGCCAAAGTAAGGACAGATAAATGGGGGAAGCAGATAGAAATGTGAAGTGGAAGAAAAAGAAAAGAAATTTGATTGGAAAGTTTTAGTAAGTTTTATAAAACATAACTTAGAAGTAGCGAGCATTTTTAACTTTGACACACACATATAGAAATTCTTTCAAAGCGCAAAAGCTTCCAGACAAGTTTCTTTACAGAGATGGAGTAGGTTATCACCTGCACCAAATGTATTTAAGCACATGGGAAGCTCACTACCTTCTAGAACATTTTTCCATTCACTGAATAACATCAGAAGTACCAAATTTTTAGCTTTGTCCCTTTAAAGTGGTGGCTAAAAAATACAGAAGTCAGGGAACAGTGCCAATTTTTTTTCTTCCTAATAGTTTTGCCAAGAACTGACCCTGCATCTTTTGGGTTGTAAGCCAGTTTTGTCAATAAATGCTTGCCCCTGAACAAAACCTTATTGATGAGCTGATATAGTTTTCACATTCTACAGGTGAACAGTTACGTAGGGGGCAGGGCCAAAAGGCCAAATGACATGCTCAGGTTATTTAACATCGCAAAGAAAGAGCTGAGTCTACAATAGGGGTCTCCTGACATCTAACTACAGACTATGACTCCCTTTGATCTTTCTGCAAAGTTCTGTTTCCATAGGACTGATTCTGGTAGCATAGAAATGCATGAAGGACACTAGGTAATAGTGTCTCTATCCCAGGTTTAGTACTGCAAGTTTAAATACTACACTGATAATGTCCTTCGAACTCAGAGTAGTATTTAAATTATCCTGTTATTTGCTAGGGTTAGATCATGATGATCAGATTGGTAGAAGTTGCATATGGTATGAAAAAATTATAACACAATGTAATATTTGGAAATTTTATAAACATTTTTCTATATTACAAACTATGAAGGAAAACAGCTAAATAGAATCCTCTTGGCTGGTGGAAGTATGGAGATTTTTTTTTTTTTTTAACAAGGGTAAGGAAAAAAATCAAACCAACGTCCAGTCTCCCCATCCAAGAGCATATTAGGATTTTCAGTAGGACATGTTTTGAGTATTTATCAAAACTGTGCATGGGTTGAAAACATCAGGCTGAGGCCTGGTTCTGATATGGCTAAGGTCATAGGTAGAATATTCTTAAAGTTTCAATTTATTGAACAAATTAAGCATTTTATTTATTAACCTCTCTATTTGGCTGATTGTATCCAAAATATGTAGAAAGAGTAGAACAATGTAAAACTATTTCCACTGCTCAGAAAACAACCAGAAGCATTCAGCCTTTCCAGGGAAGCTCCACAGAATCTTTTGTATATGTGAAAGCCTGTAATAGTTTTATGAGTTCCACAATAAAATGAAATCTTTCAAAATTCTGCCCTGGCTTTTAAGACTGCGATCTGGCTTTCTGACTTTGCTAACCAATCTCCTCCTTGCTCATTCTGTCTCAACCACACTTGCTTTCTAGCACTCTATTTCTCCAAAGCCTCCTCCTCTCAAAGGCTTTGTTTTTGGTGTTCTCTATTCTTCCCCAGTTGTTTATAATGGCATTATATCCTAATTTAGGCATTGGCTTAAATAATATTTCTCCAAAGAGGCCTTTTCTGACCAGCTAATCTGCAATAGACTGCTCCAATCACTTTTCTGTTTTATTTTCTTCAAAGCTTTTAGGATCAGTGAAATTACTTGTTTTGTTATGTGTTTATTTACTGTCCTCCCAGTAGGCTTCATGAGAACATAGATCTTTCCTTTTCAGTAGAACAATTTATTTTCCTTTGGGTATATATCCAGTTATGGGATTGCTGGGTTGAATGGTAGTTCCATTTTTAGTTCTTTGAGAAATCTCCAAACTGCTCTCCACAGGAGCTGAACTAATTTGCATCCCCACCAACAGCATATAAGTGTTTCCTTTTCTCTCCAAGTTTGCCAACATCTGTTATTTTTTGACTTTTTAACAAAAGCCATTCTGACTGGTGCGAGATGGTATCTCATTGTGGTTTTGAGTCCCAGCACAGTTCCAGGCTCATAGCAGCCACTCATTAAATATGGATTGAAGAACTGACTTAATAAGTCAGTTAACACGTCAGAAATTCCTGCTCCTTGTTTATCCACCCAGGAACACAAAAATACATGGTACATACCAGAGAGACCATGGGCCTAGGTATTGGTAGGTATCAGATATTCTATAATAAAAATAATAAGAGAAAGCATCTACTAACAGCTCATTCTCTGATGGGCTATATACACATTCTCTAAGATCCACTAAACTGTAGGAGATGGGTATTTTTATTATTCGGTCCATGTTATAAAGAAGGAAACTGAGCTGGAAAAAGTTAGGCAATTTGCTCTAAGTTATATAGATGTTAAGTTAAGTAGATGACAAAGCTCAGGTTTGGACCCAGGCAGTCTGCCCTTAAGAACTATCTTTATGGTATTTCATTTTGTTGAAACATTTCAGCACTTTGTCCACCTACCCCAGTTTGGAAAACAACTTGAGCTGAGTTTGCTTCACTCTGAAGAAAGAACATTTTAGAAAATCCATTAAACCATCCTGGGGGACATCACTCTTTTCTACTTTTTAATGCCATACAAACAGAAATATGTATGTTACCTTGGCTGCTTGAAGTCTGGGATTATTTGAGTTTTATCATGGAAGGCAAACATTTTTTAACTTTTATTTGTCACTGTGCTGATTACATCCTTTAATAGTAATTTGGATCCCTCTGCAAAACTCCTTATGACATAAGAAAAAAAACTTGCTGTAAAGAAAAAAAGGGGGGAAGCAGAACCAAGCTTTTCTTTCTTGACTATACGGTTCTGCTTTGATAACGAAAACCAAGCAACCGACTTAAAAGTGGTCTGCACACCAGTTAGAATGGTGATGAAAAATCTGGAGACAACAGACGCTAGAGAGGATGTGGAGAAACAAGAACACTTTTACACAGTTGGTATGAGTGTAAGTTAGTTCAACTATTGTGGAAGATAGTGTGGTGCTTCCTCAAGGACCTAGAAACAGAAATTCCATTTAACTCAGCAATTTCATTACTGGGTATATACCCAAAGGACTATAAATCATTCTGTTATAAAGACACATGCACATGTGTTCATCATGGCACTGTTTACAACAGCAAAGACCTGTAACCAGCCCAAATGCCCATTAATGAGAGACTGGACAAAGAAAATGTGGCACATATACACCATGGAATACTATGCAGTCATAAAAAATGATGAATTTGTGTCCTCTGTAGGGACATGGATGAACCTGGAAACCATCATTGTCAGCAAACTGACACAAGAACAGAAAATCAAACACAGCATGTTCTCACTCATAGGTGGGTGATGAAAAATCAAAACATGTGGACACAGAGAGGGGAGCATCACACACTGGAGTCCGTTGTGGGGGACTAGGGGAGAGACAGTGGGAGGGAGGGTGGGGAGGGTTAAGGTGGGGAGAAATGTCAGGTATAGGTGATGGGGGAATGGAGGCAGCAAACCACTTTGCCATGAATGTACCTATGCAAAAGTCTTGCCTGATCTGCACATGTACCCTAGAATCTAAAGTTCAATTTAAAAAAAGCGGTCTGAGAACAAAACTCCTCGTAGATGAAGGGTCTACACTCTTCAGGCTTCTAAATCTTTTTCAATACCTTGTTTTCCCTTCCTGGTAGATGAGTTATTTTCTAAGTGGTAAAGGAGTCAAGAAGTAGGTAATTTGTTTCCTTTTTTATTTAAAAGAGTGTGTTACTGGTTGTGGCTGTGGAACATTTTCAAATTGGAATCTTCAGCCAAGCTTAATGAAATGCCAAGTTATGCCTGGGTGACATATACATAAAGCTTCCCCAATGGAGGAATCCAGCTGTCTCAGTCTCTTCAGAGGGAGTTACTCTTTTAAGTGCTGAATTGAGGATCTGGGAAATTGGATTTTCTGTTTATCAGGGCAAATAAAATTTTAGCTTCCTAATGAATATAAAGAAAATCCTTGGACCACATATTGTTCCCCTTTAAACAGGCAGTCCATGTGAAATGTCTTATTGTAAAATAAAGCAATAAATACCCTGAGGCAACCAGAGTAGCATATACGCTTATATATTTCTCCTAGCTTTGAAACCTTTTTCTATATAATTGTTTTTAAAAAGCAAATAAAAACCATCTCTAGTGCACTATTAGACACAGGAAGAAGTCCAAAACAAACGACTGGAAGAATGGCCTAATCTTATTTGCTAGCCCATACAATGAGATAGTGGCTGAAATTCATTTCCAACCAGGATGATTTTTAGTAAACCCCAAACTCTGGTTAATCTCAATGGGACTCTCTTTTTCAAATGATCAGTCAGTCACAGGTACATGAAGTTCAGCTTGAAGATAGTCGATGACTTTTGGATATGGAGTTGTCTATGTATGTACGATTATCACATCTATTCCCATAGTGACAAAGTGTTCAGGCGAAGACAGATATAGATGAGGTCAGATGTGAAGACAAGATGTAGAAGGAGAAGGAAGGTGGAGGCGAGAATGGTGAGGGAATAAGGAAAAGATGAAAAGAGAAAAGTCCCATTTTGCCTTTGCCAGATGGCTCAAGAGCATTTTAGTTTAGGTTTTTGTTGTTTTGCCATTTTTCTTCAGCAAAAGTTCCACAGCCTTTAGATTTAGAATATTTGTGCTTGATAATCATATATTACTGAAAGATGATCTATGTAAAAGTTTTGGATTTATCGGTATAAGGAAACACATGCCATACAATTTAGAAAACTATATATCCAGCTTTGTATATTTCTTTCAGATTTAAAGTACCTCCACCATCTTCAAAATAGGATTTAAGTCATTCTCGGGCTGTTTGAGATCATCCTCATATTTGTGAATAGGTCAGAGCCTTGGCCACAGCAAGTAGCTAAAAATCTGGATAATTGATCCTGCTCTTGTTGTCTGAATGAAGTAATAAAGCTTCTGAGTCTAGATCCAGGGAAATATTACTACCATTAAAATTGAAATAAAGTAGAGCACGGTGGCTCAAGCCTCCAATCCTAGCACTCTGGGAGGCCAAGGTGGATGGATCACTTGAGTTCAGGAGTTCAAGACCAGCCTGGCCAACATGGCGAAACCCTATCTCTACTAAAATATACAAATTACCCAGTGTGGTGGTGCAACACCTGTAATCCCAGCTACTTGAGAGGCTGAGGTAGGAGAATCACTTGAACCCGAGAGGCAAAGGTTGCAGTGAGCTAAGATGACATCACTGTACTCTAGCCCAGACAACAGAGTGAGACACTGTCTCAAAAAAAAAAAAAAAAAAAAAATTCCTCAAACAAGCGTTTACAAAATGTGGTCCACAGTACTTTAGACCCATGCGATGTTGATCAGTTTTCTGGGGAAAAAAGACTGCATGATTCATAAATTTGAGAAACTTGGGTTTCAACAAAATGCAAATCCAATCACATGACTCTCCACAAAATTGGCATTTTATCCAAAGTTTCCCAACCCTTAGCCATTCCATGGGCTAATGTCCCATGGAATATACTTTAGGATACATTGGTCTACATCAATTCCTACTTCACCTCCTTCACAAAACAATCTCTATTTTCTTTTGGGGTAACCAGATGACTACTACCCATAGCTACAAAGTGAGGAGACAAGTTTCATTTTACTTAAAGTTACGTGATTTGAGGGGAAGCAAAGGTCTATTTTTTAAATTATTTTAACATTTGTATAGCCCCCCAAATGGTAGGAGGGGCTAAAGCCATTGTCACTCTATCAGAAATAGCACACCTGGGAAGGCATTGTGGCGTAATATTGAAATTAACCAAGGCTCAAATCTGGGCTTTAGCAACTATTTGCTCTGTGGCCTTGGGGAGGCTCTGATCAGCCCTGAGCCTCTGATTTGCCTCTTTAACATGAGGGTGATGATGCAAACCTCATAACATTGTATGCGGTTTAAATGAAGTAGTGTGTGGGAAACCAACTTTCCTAGGGATGGTTTCAGAGTTGATACACCACGAAAGTAAGTTATTTTCTCCTTTTCCCTTCCTCCCTCCCCGCCTCCTGCCTCCCTCCACCATCCTGGAGTCCAAACATTTCAGGAAAACTGATAAAGCAAATAAACATCCCTCCTCAACTCTAAAATATCAACCTCAAGAAACTCTGGCATTCCAGTCTGGGTGGAGCAGATACATAGGTTTGATTGCAATCACAAATGATGAAACTTCTAGACTCTTTCTCCTGAGACTCTATTCTGGAAAGGTCTCCTTGTCAAAACACACAGAGATCAATCTTGTCCCAAAGGTCAACATGTTTGTCACCTCCTGTCTAGACTATAGCAATGCTCGCAACCTGGACCTCCCACAGGGAACGCTCTCTGACAGCAGATGAGCCAGACGTGACAGCATGCCTGCTGGTTAGTCAGCCCGCAGCAAGCCCAGCACACCCAGGCGGATTCTCAGCCCTGGCTGCTGTTTGACGTCAAGTCCAATTTATGATCTGGGCTCTTGAATTAAATCACCAAGCAGTGATGAGCCCGGACTGCTGGAGACCTTTTCATCCCACACAGCCCCCTGATAACTTGTTGGACATGGAGGTACTGGGACACGATGCAGATATCTTTTCACTGAGGTCTGTTTTTAATTCAAGTAACTGGACCCATGTGTGCTTCTAGTTAACCATGTAGGTGTCACAGGGCTAAGAAAAGTTTGCAAGCAGCCTTGCCTTCCCAGACCAGACATTGGGGTCCAGGACTTCTTAAAGGATTGAAGAAGTAAACTGAGCACAAAGACGTTTTATTCAAAAGTGAAAAGTAGTTAAAATTAGCATTCTTGCCCCCATTCCACCCCCTTTCTCCAGGTCATTATTTTGAACTGCTTAGAATTCAAAATACACTTCTGCCTACAAGTCCAGAAGGTGTCGCATTGAGATTTTTTCAGCAGGGATGGTATCTTCAACATTCCCTATCAGCTCCTTCAATGACCAATATTTCTAGCATGTTCATTAAAAAGTTACTGGTAAGAAGCTGTGAGAAAGTGAGAAAGTACAATTATGTAACATAACCCCGCCCTGCAGGAGACAAAGGCTTCAGGCAATGCAGCCTCAGTTCAGTCAGTGGGACAGGGTGGGTTTCTTTGAAAAGATCATTTTTTGCCAGAATTCAACTCCTGCCGTGAACTAAGCTAATCAACCTACCTTTGTTTGGCCTTTTGAAGAGAGGAAGCTGATCTTATCTACTACTTGTCCATTTGCCGAAAATGTGTTTACTTTTATTTAGATGAACTTGGCTGCCAGCAACAGCAGTAAAAGAAGAGGAAGTATGTGGAGACTAAGAAAGACAGCCCAGCAGAATTGGGAAAGAGGATTAAAAAGGAGACGAATGTTCTCTCCCAGAAAGTCAGGGAGAAAGTGAGAGAGAGAGAGAGAGAGAGAGAGAGAGAGTGAGAGAGAGAGAGTGAGAGACTGTACCTTTATATTGAATTACTCAATCTGCCACTACCTTCTCTATTAGCATCAGCATGAAAACCTGAAAGAACATGGAATCAAACCAGATCCCATCCTCCAGCCACAAATTACACGAGCTTAGAGTGCTCAGAGGCAACAGCAATGGCAATATTAAAGCGAGTTTCATAAATAAATTACGCTCCATTTCTATCTGAACAACTCCCTACAGCCTCCTTGACTCAAAATAGCTTCTGGTAATCCTTTCATTTGCATCGTTCCTTTTCTTCCCCTCCTGCAATTTGAGACAAGATGGAACTTGCTACCTAAGAGTCTTTGCAACTAAGATTTCATCTAAATGTACACATTCCCCATGGGATCAGATAAATTTGCTGTTCATTTTTCCGGGCACACAACTTTTTAACATCAGGATTAACAGGAACTTACACATTAATGCCTAGAGGTTTTTGGCCCTCTTGATATTCCTCAGATAAAACCAAGAGGGTTAGGAGGTTTCCACACAGTTCTTTTTCCAAGCAGTCTGTCATTCTTTGTGCATCACCCACACTTTCCGAAAATGGCACAAAATCCAGCCAGACTCTTCCAAGAAAGGAATTATGTCACTCTTTAATCCTATGATGTCTCTGAAATAACCCAAACAAGCTTTCTTCCCACTGAAATAGGAGCACACCTTCAGTTCTCTCTACAGGCCAGGCAAAGGATATTGAATCTCTTAACTTTATTCTGTATTGATATAATTACAGAAACAGATAATAGTGGTTTTTTTCTAGAAGAACACTTCATACTCAGTGACATACTCATTGTGGTTCACATGCTTTAAATTGTTGTCTATTCAACATATCTGTATCTTTCACCATTCCCTTCCCCTGTGGCTTTCTTTCCTAACTGCTAGATAGTTCTGAGGCAGGGCACTGGACCAATGGCATCAGACAGAATAGAAGAGAGAAATTAAGAGTAACAATCCACTTAGGCAATCATCTTAACACCAAAAGGCAAGTCAGGCTGTATGAAAAAGTATAAACCATATGTATACCACATATAAACCTTAGATCTTTATCCTCTGGTTTCTCACACTTAGATGAGCCCTTAGAGCCTAAGGAAGGAGAATCACTTCATCAGAAATCTGATTTGCAAAACACCTTTTTCTTCTGTGTATGTGTGTGTGTATGTGTGTTGGCTTTACATAAGGTAAATAATAAAAAAGAGATCTAAATTCCCAAATTGATAGCACTACAAAGTGATATGTGAAGATTTCTAGAACATTTTCAATTCTGAAACAAGTAAGCAAATAATTTTATCAGAAGCCTCAAGATACAATTAATAAAAGTTCTTGCAGGACTAGACTAGAAACACGGAGAGAAATACTAAATAGTGTAAATTTGTATCATTAGGAAGTGTAAAAAGAAATCTTAAATAAATGGGCAAAGGGAAATACTGCATTAAAGAGATCAATGTTTATGGTGGATATAAACTTAAGATAATTCTTGACTTTTTTTAATGCAATTTACTATACTAAAATATTTAGTAATTCAATAGGTATTTATTGAGCACCTGCTATATACAAATCCTTAAATAAAATGTTGTGAAGAACGACATACACCAAAAAAATGAGTAAAATGTACTTCGTAAATACAGAGAACTTAATATGCAGTTGAGGGGATTAGACAAAAAAAAGTTGTAAAATACATATATTTACATATGTTTCCTTACATATATGTATATATGTTTCCATCTGATATTCAAAATAACTGTGCAACTTGTAAAGAAGTGTTCATTTTTATTTAATGTGAGAAAACTGAGGCTAAGGGAGGCAAAATGATTTGCACTAAAATCACACAGAAGTAATAAAAGGCTCAACCAGACTCAACCCTAAGTTAACTGACACCAAATGCACTAGAATTTGTTGCCTCTACACGTCAAAGTAAAATGCCGCAAGTGCCAAAAGGAAGGGATATGCAGAGTGTTATTGGCATTCCTTCCTGCTAAGGAGATCAGAACAGATTTCATGGAGGTATTTGATCTGAGCCTTGAAGGAAGGCAGCATTTTGACAGGCAGCAACAGGCATAGAGGAAATTGTACAGTGAGAGAAATCATTTAAAGAGAGCAAAAGGTAAACAGTTAGGAACTAATGCATACTTAAAACACAGTGACCAATCCAGTGTGCCTGGATGGAGTACAAGTTATATAAAGAAGAGTAGTGAGTGTTAAGACTGAAAATGTGGCCTGGAGTCAGGTCATGGAGTACCCTGAAAATCTCACAAAGTAATATGCACATTTTTGTCTGCTAATGGAGAATTGTTGAAGGTGTTTGAATAGTGATATAATCAGAATCAAGCTTTGAAAAGATTAATCTGGCAGTAAGATGTAGAATACTTTGGAAGAAACTGAGGAGTCATGAGGCCAGGATAATAATACAGATAAGGAATAATGCGGGTCAGATCTATAATAGTGAAAGTAAAAATTGGAAGAAAATAAGAGATAGATGTGAGCAATGTTGAAAATATAGAATCAAAAGATCTCTTCCACTAATTATATTAGGAAACATAGGGAAAGAAGGAAATTAGTCTGAGTAACTAGAAAGGTAATCTAATTATTTAAAATAAAAATTAACAAACCAGAACAACACTTTAGATAATGAGTTCAGATTTCTCTGTGTCCAGTGCTCAGAGATGCTTGTCACGAAAACATGTAGCTGTAGGACCTATCCTCCCTGCTGCATCCTGACCCCTATATGCACATCCAGAAGCCATAGTCACTGAGGAACTTACGCTTTATAAGTCGCCACGTGTCTGTCTAACAAATAAAGCAAACCATTAAGAAATATGTGGTCAAAAATGGGGCCATTACTTATTTCAAGGAAAGGCTTGGGTTAGGGCAATACTAGCTGCTATGAATAGAAAACCTATCAAATTTCAGTAGCCTAGCATTATAGAACTTATTTTTTCACTCATTTGAGTCTAGTTGCCACTGGCAGGAGAAGGGGGAACTCCATGTAGTCATTCAGGAACCCAGGATTATGAAAATGCTTTCATTTTGGCTTCCAAGGTCACCCTAGTATTATCACCCATTTGGTAGGGAACAAGAGAGAGAATGAAAAATTTTATAGGGTTCTAGGGACCAAGCCTAAAAATGGTATAGATCACTTTTGCCCACATTTCTTTGGCCAGAATTCAGTCACATTGCTGTAAGTTAATTGTAAGAGAGGCTTAGAAATATGGAAATAACTATGAGGCCAAGAAGATGAGGAAATAATTTTGTTAAACAGATAGTTGGCCTCTACCATTAGGCCACAATTTCAAAGGCAAAGCGTAGGGGCTAAGGATAAACAAAAAGAACCACAGTCCTCTCTATGAAAACACAAATTACTATTGCCATTGTGGGAAGAAGTGGTCTAACAGAGTACGGAGCATTTGAAAAAATTAATTTTCTTTATCTTAAAACTTGGGTTGTGGAAGAGAGAGAGAGAGAGAGAGAGAGAGTGTGTGTGTGTGTGTGTGTGTGTGAGACCACCCTGCTCATGCTTTTTTCCACAATGTTTATTTTCACTATTAGGGTGAGCGTTGCTCCAGACATGAAAACCCAGACTTAGGAAATGCACCATTGGGAGGTACTGCATCCCACAAAGAGTCCAGTGACGTAAGAGAATGGAACCTAGTTAAAATGAGACAAAGCCCCAGTGGACACAAGGGTTTTCCAAAAAGAGACTGGAGATTTGTACCTTGGAAGTTTACCAAATTTCCCTGAAGACGGACAAGAACATGGGCACCAAAGAGCAAGTTAAGGAACTGTTCTTATGAAGATAGCTCTCACGAATGGTTAACTTCTTAGGTGAGTTTTTTTCTTAACTATGGAAAAAATTGGATTAAAAATGCAATTTTAAAGCCATATATTACAAAGCCCCATTTTTTTTTCACAACCCTTCTATACAGTCTTCAGACTTTGTGTGATGTAGAGAGGCAAGTTGGAGATGTTTTAATGAGACACCAGGTCTGCCCACAGCATGGCCCAGTCTGCACCCATAGACTGGGCTGCTACCACAGCCATCCCCACAGTGAGGAGTGGCTCATAGCCCAGTTCAGAGCATGGGTTGCTAGACCATTGCGGTCAAGCAGATGACTCAGAGTCAGCCACAGGACATGCTCCCCCCACTGCCCCCTTCTAAGGCGATCCTTAGCCAGAGGAAAAAATGTTGATATTGGGTCAAATTTTGATATAAAGAGAGTTACAAATTTTAGTAAGAGCTCAAATTTACAGATAAAGATTCCAAAATCTCCAGCTTTATTCTGATATAATCAGGGAATGTAGAAAATGGACAAAGGAATCTGTTCAAAGGAGATATAAAAGATCACTGGATACTGTTGGTGTCCTTCCCAGTTGACCTCAGTTCTCAATTACAAACAGCGTGCACCTTTGACTCTCTTCAGAGGACTGACCCAAGATTATTGGAGCTGCTTTTCCCATGTTCAAAGAGCTGGAAGGGCCTAGGAGGTTTATGACCCCACACCCATCCCCTCAGAGTGACCCATAGCCAATGACTGTCTGTCTGGTATGGACATGTGAGAGCTCAACCCCTTGTTCTGCATGGGGACAGACTTTGTGGCACAGATCCCCTCAGGGGTCACCTGAAGCTGAGACATCACCTAAGATGACACCCCTGCTTGGCTTCTTCCTGCCTAGCCATTCACTGGTTGATTTTTCTTGAGTGTGCTTCCTCAAATTATAGGCACCTGAATTCTCATCTCCAGTTTTGTTTCTGATGAACCCCAACTAAGACACACGTAATAAGGATGCCACCACTACCACCACACAGAAAGGTACGTTGGAAGTTTACCAAATTTTCCTGAAGATTTGTACCTTGGAAGTTTACCAAATTTCCTTGAGGACAGACAAGAATGTGGGCACCAAAGAGCAAGTTAAGGAACTGTTTTTATGAAGAAAGGTGGTGGTGGTAGGATTTAATGTTTTCGATTTATTAAGAAAGATAAGCGCTGTAAAAGGATTGCTAAATTTAGCATTGAGAGATTACTATTGATTCCAATTCCCCCACTAGTCATACAAATTGACAAGGGAAGAAGGAGTAACCTATGTAAATCCCCATGTCCTGGTAACTGTCACTGTTATCAACTGTCAATCATCCTTTCCCAGAAACCACATGTCCCCACATTGCTGCTAAATCCATAAACAAAAAATAGAGGTAGAAGGAATTTTTAAATTCTTGTAAGAAGACACAGGGTATGTTCAGTGGCTTCATGGAGTCTAAATCAGATGCATATTAGACTTTATGCAGTCTAAATCAGATGCATGTTAGGTGGCACCAGGTCTGACTTGGTGGAAAGGTGGGTACCTGGGATTTCCATTCATCCTAATGCATGGTATCATAGGCAAACTCAAGCAGTAGAATAAGTGAAGGCTTAGAACTGAAAGGGATCTCAGAGAAGTCCCATTCTATTCCCATAGTTTATTACAAGAGTCCATGACAATAAATCCCTTGGCTTTTAAAAGCTGAATTATGCAAATTCAAGTCTTTGACCCTCACCCCCCCCACACCCTGATTATCTTTCCAGTACACCACACAGCCTTTCAAGTTCTTATTATTGCTAATAAGAGTATTACTATTACTATATCAGGTACTTGGCTAAGTTCTTCACATTCAAAAGTTCACTTAATATTCCCAGTGATCTGTAAGATAGATGTCTTTATTCCCATTTTACAGAAAAGGACATGAACTTAGAGGAGATCCGCTTAATTGACATTCTCTAGTTCACTGTGGCCTAGAACCTCAAAGACAAAACCTGAATTCAAAGCCCATGTTCTTCTCACCATGTAAACTACCTGCTCT
Source organism: Cacajao melanocephalus (assembly GCA_963573385.1). Taxonomy (NCBI): domain Eukaryota; kingdom Metazoa; phylum Chordata; class Mammalia; order Primates; family Pitheciidae; genus Cacajao; species Cacajao melanocephalus. Next base: position 37,334 of record CAUYLG010040093.1, read on the forward strand.
CATTTATTCATTGAGGGCTGAAAGTCCTTTGCCCTCTAACTTGGACACTAATTACTAGACCATGTCCTGTAATAATTATAGAACTGTATAGTCATGTAATCTTCCACCATACCCTTCCCTCTATAGGAGATAGATAGGTCCAATCCATATTAGACTCACTTAGGAATTTTGCTTGGCTCAGGCAGCTTTGGGGTCAATTTTTTTCTTCCCTTTCTTTTGGAAAGACATGTTTGAAGCTTCTTTGTCACCTCATTATAGGACGCTTCTACCAGAAAGGGTCATCTAACAGCATTCTTTCCACAAGAACAAAGAAATCACTGAGGTAGAGGGAAGAGCATTGGACAAAGACCTAAGACAGCTAAATATTAGTCCCAGAAAAAGGATGGAGCTTTCAGCAGCAAATATCCTGGACTTGAGTGTCAAAGTGAATGATGGCTCCTTTCGGAGAATCACCTCAGCGAACATCATGATTGTCAAATAAAATAATTGCTCAAATTATTATTGAAAATCCTCCTTTGAAATTGCCTCTGAGAAACAGACCTATAGGGTAAACTGTTTTTCAGAATAAAGCCTGGTTCTTTATCCAAAATAAAATAGTCCTAGCTTTTGCTCTTCAATGTGAGACCGTGAGCAAGAAAGCACACTCCTCCCCAAGCCTTGGTTTTGCCATCTGTACACTGGGAAAACGGTAATACCTGGAGGTGTGTGAATAAAATGAGATAATGCTTGTAAATGTGATTCTGAAACTGTAAAATTCTTCACTCAAGTAAAACAGAGATGGAATGTCAATCTTGACCACTTTAAATTGGGTAAAATATCTTGCTCTGTTCATCCCTAGCAAGATGGGATAAACAGCTTAAGAATTTATGGTGGGCCGGGCACGGTGGCTCATGCCTGTAATCCTAGCACTTCGGGAGGCCGAGGTGGGTGGATCACCTGAGATCAAGAGTTCATGACCAGCCTGGCCATCATAGTGAAACCCCATCTTATAAAAATAAATAAAAAAAATAAAAAGAGGTTATGGTGACATTGACCATTCTTGCATCTTTATTCCCAGAAATAAAAGCACCACATTCAAAAGTTACTCAATACACTAGTCATTACAAAAAAGTTCCCACCAACAGAAAACATGGCAGTGACACTGAGTGGTTTTCTTTCATTTTCTATTATTTTTCATGCCTTGACAGAGGATCATTTTGAGTTTTTTTCCCTAAAACAAACATAAAACCTCCGAGTCTGAAAATCCGTGGGCTTCACTTATCTGTGAATAGCATTTAACATGTACGATGAAGAATTTATGAACCATGATGAAAGTCTACTTCTTTCATAAGGGGTCTAAATATACTTTTCAAACACATGGCCATGACCTCCCCGAGCTAATCACTGGACATGTGAAGCAACATGTGTGGGCCAGCTGTGGAATCTGGCTCGGCTCGAGCTTGCAGTCACCTCCCTTCTCTAAAAATTCTTTAAATACCGAAGACTTGTGTGTATGTAGAGGGTGCACGGGGAGGAGGTGTGAGGAGTTGTTATAGCAAAAGACCACAGATGAGCTCATGAAACTTGAACAAGCTGCTGGGGGCATTCCACATGTGAGGTCTGGAGGCTGTTCTTTGGACCTCTGGAGATAGTAATGAGCTTATTGGAAAGGACAATATTTTCAAATGAATTTAATTTTGGAGAGAGAGGTGTGTATGTTACGTAGGGAAAGGCCTTGTAATCCATATCACAGTGAAGGTCTATTTGTGAAAGTGCTTAGACTGGCTGACTTCACTGGAGAACCCCCATTTAAGCATGAGCATTGTACACATGCTCACAGTTTACTATAAATCCAGGGGCTTTCCAAGAACATGTGGCTCTTATGTGCCTGCTCATGCTTGACATGTGCACCTCAACTTTCTTGAAATCTTGATTTCATATGCACTTACACAATCCCAGGCAAAGGTAAAAGCAACATAAAGTTGCTGATGTGGAATATCACCAGCAACTTCCGAGTTTATATTCTAAATATGGCATGGTGTAAGGTAGCACTACAGAGTTCACACACAGAGTCAGCTGAAAGATCCATATTCCAATCTAGTCTAAATCTGACTCGGCTTTACCATCAAGGAAATATTTGCCTTAAGCTAAATCCTATTTTATGTAATTCTATTTTATTAACAATGTTGATTTCATGACAGAACATTAAAAATATTGCTACTGATGCAAAATTTGCTCTGTGTCTCTAATAGAGAAAATATTTCCAGAATGAAAATTTTTTAAACAGAAAACCAGAAAGCTAAATTTTTTACAAAAATATGCCTGTAATCTTTTTATGTATTTGCCCCATTGAATTGTATCTAAATTCATTAATTGAATTGAAATGGCAGAACACCACCTTGTATTTTCTTTAATCATTATTCAAAAAGAATAAATTATTTTAAAATACAAATTCTAGGAGCAAATAGCCCATAGTCTCTCTTATAGTTTTATAAGAATTTATTGCCTGAATCTTCTTGTTTTTTAACCCAGAAAAAAAAAAAAGTCTTATTTTGCAGAATGATAATCCAGTCCTGTTAACTATTTGACCTTGGGTAAAGTTAATTCCTCCCACTGCATATTTGTTTTCTCATCTGTATATTGAAAGGTAGGCTAAGTGGTTTTATGTGCCCTTCTAGCCATAAATGTTCTAGAATAATATGATTCCGTGGTCCCACATCATTCTATAAAAATGTTTTCATAGCACTTATATTTAGTTCTATATTGCTTTATGGTAAATAATTCATTCTATTGTGTTCTAAGGGCCTGGAAGAATTAATGGAACACTTAGTTACTAATCTATGTTCTAAGTCTACAAGCACAGGGAAAAGTAATAAAACCATTTTTCAAACTTTATCCATTAGCATAATAGAGTCTACATGGAAAGTCAAAAACAAGATGGATGATATTAATATTATCCTTATTCCAAAGAGTTACAAAATGATGCATAGATGGTTAAACAATTTGAACAAGTATTACCTCTAGCAGAACCAAGCCAGTAAGAGGGAAATATTATTGAGCATCTCCTATGTTGTAGGCAGCATATTAGGTTTGCTTTACATGTATTATCTCAGCAACTCTCCAGAGCAGGTGTTTTCATCTCCCTTTTTAAAGAAGGGATAACCAAGATCAGAGAGATGTGGTACTTACTGCTACAAGTCACTCTAACAGATACTTTCAAGTATGGAATTGAAAGAGTAGCATTTGGCTACAAGTAACAGAATATCTGATTGACAGTGAACTAATGAAATAATATTTTAGATATTTAAATAACAAGACGTCTGGAATTAAGTAATTTAAGGATTTGTTCAATAGCTGGATGCGTGGGTCCACTTCTCTGTAATTCTTATCATGGGCACAGGTTGGCTACAGGTCCAGATCACTTAGACTCAAGTCGACAGAATAAATGGCCTAAAATTATCAAAACTTAAAAGTTCCTGGAGAAACATTCACCACTCATCCCATAGTCTAATTTCATCCAGAAAGGCAACCACGGAAGTCAAAAGTAAGCACACAATCATTTAGAAATATAGCCACCACGAGGTGATCCATTGAGAGTCATGAGTAAGCTATATATACTCAGTGAATACCAGCTAAGATAAACAAGATCCTCTTTTTCCCAAATAAAGCCTCTTTAAAGAAACAAATGAAGCTGTTGACATGATAGATGTGCTCTGTCTTCAGTGATGCACAGATAAGATTTGCCACCCATCCAGACTGGTAATAAATGTTAATTCTATGAATTTGTGTTCATAGTTAAAAACAGCAAAGTTTATAGCAGTGCACCATGTCACCCATGACTTGCCCCAACTTTATAAGGCTCTGGAGTTCCTCTTGCACATGTGTTAATGAGCCAATAGAATCCAGGCACAAACACCCAGAACTGTAGTTCTAAGCCCTGTCCTGCCAGTACAAGATGCTGTATATTCCCGTAACTAGCAAACAATAGCTTTAAGATGTCTTATTTTATGAAATAACTGCACATCGTTCTACAATATCTTCCTACATTTGGTCTTCACCATTTCTTCTATTAAAATTTTATCTTCTATATTTTGTTAGTTCATTCTCTTATTCTAAAAAATTTCTCACCTGCTTGTAGTTATCTATTTTAGAAGTTATAGACATATCAAATCTCTGGAATAGATATGTTTCTTTACATTCCAGTAAAACACTTTCCAGGTGTTACTGAGAATTCATATTTCCAGCAGGTTTGTAGAATTAATGTTGGCACAATCCTACTAGCCTTTCTGTTTCATGTGGCTCAAGCAGATGATGTAGAATGCTCATAGTATATACTTAGAAGAATTTGGAGTGCAAAGAGGACAATTTCAAATAGTGACTCTCATCTAGTCATTGTCTCCTTTCATAGGAGAAAAAAACTACATGAACATATATATACATATATATATATTTTTTTTTTTTCAGAGTTTTCATCTCCCTTTTTAAAGATGAGATAACCAATATCAGAGAGACTGTGGTACTTACTGCTACAAGTTATTCTAACAGATACTTTCAAGTATGGAATTGAAAGAGTAGCATTTTGACTACAAGTAACAGAATATCTGATTCATAGTGAACTAATCAGATAATATTTTATTTATATATAAACATATAATTCAAGGAAAAACCATCACCTATGATTCCTGAATACATTTTGGTTTTCTAAAATTTTGATTGGCTTCTTCCTCTTAAAGCCCTGGAAAACAACAATAGAGGCTAATTATATATAACCTGCGGTTGATAACAATGTCCTCACTTTCAGGTTATGGCTTTCTAGAATAACATCTGGCCACGTTAATAATTAGTACCACTTGAGAAGTGTGCAGCATGGTAAGCGAGAGCACTGAACTAGACGCAGCAAACTAGATAGAAGAGGAGGAGACCAAGGAGTGAAACCTTTCTCAGGGATTAATATATGCCTAAGACTACCAATCTGGTGGTAAGATTTGGCCACTGTGGACATTCTCCCTCTGAATGTTTCATATGAGTTCAGCTACCTACGATGCCACACCAGGCAGACAGATCAAAAGCCTGCTGCCCTCACCAGCTGCCATGCCCCCTGTGGCACATAAAGATATGCTTGGGGGCTCTAGTCTCAGACCTAACCCTGTTGGTGGGACCTTCCACAAACCACTTTCCTTCTGTAGGTCTGCTCCCTCCTCTCTAAAATGAGACAAGTCTAATAATCAATATTAGAACATTCCTGAGAGCACTTCCAATCCTGAACTACTGTAGCTGAGCATATATGCTATAAACTCCAGCCAGTTCACCTACAAAAGGGAGAGGGGAAATAATAGATCTGACCATTTATTTTCATACATTTGCTCCCCTGAATCACCATTATAATTTCTTTGAACCTCATTCATGTAAGAGTCACCTATATGTGAGACAGAGTAGGGGTTTTCCTCTCATTTGACCCCTTCTTTTCTTTCCCCACTTCCTCTATCACTCCCTGACATTCATGCTCTTTCCCTCAAAGAGGGTCTTTGAGGAAAGCAAAAGAGCATCTGATTATGAAAGTTATGTCCAAATTACTGGTTAATATTACAGTCAGAAGACATTATTTTTCTTAAAAATGGGAAACCACAAATTTTTTCCATCCTTCACCTGAATCCTAAGGAATTATTACCTTCCCTCCAACTCAGGTTCTCAACTCAAGGAATCTTTCATTTCACCCAAGGCCAAAAGAAACACCTAGCAGTTCTGTTTAAGTCCAAACATTTAATAAGTACTTTCAGCCTAACAACTTAGAGTCATCTGGAAAAATACTATGTATAAATTGAAAGAAAGAATACTTTAAATTTACTCTGAAGAGTAAGCTCACCATGATCGCTTAGCGATGGCATGTGTGTGCCTATTGAGCACTGCACAAGTTCTCAACTTTGGAATGAGGTTGGGCATAGGCAGTCTCATTTCCATTACACATTGATTTTTGAGGGTGCTGACTTTTTCATCATAGAACTCTCAAATGCCCAACTTTGCTAGGATGTGACTTCACTTAACGCACCGTAACACTGTGATATTAAAACAGTCATTCACATGATGTCCAACAGAAGTTGTCCTGTTTTCCTCAAAAATTTACAACTTTCATTGAAATGGTACCTCTGTGAATTTGCTGCTGTGTCCCAGAGTACCATAGAACAGAGTTCAGGAATTACAGCTGTGGTTCCTGGGGCAGAAAACAGTTGAAATTTTAACCAATTTTGTTGTGATTCCTTGGGTGCCAGAAAACCAAGAGGAGAAAACGAGTAGTAAAAATATGGACATACCATAAAGTTAGCAAAGAGAGGGACAGAGAGGAAGGACCCATAGTGGTCCATTCTGGCCATGGACTAATGGACTGGTAGTTGACTCAATGGGAAAAGTAAAGTGAAATATCCCACATTCCTATGGATATAAGTAAGTGTATCTGTCCCTTTCACTAAATTAAGACCAAGAAAATGATCTAATTCATTTCAGTATTCTTCCACATGCCTAATTGAACACATACTGTTGTATTGAATTTCCTTACCCAGAACACTGAATTTAAATTAATTGAAGTAGGATGTGCTAATTTGTTCTCATTTATTTTACACCTCTGATGTCAGAGCTTCTTATAATTCAATACACAGATTAATAGAGAGTCAGAAGGGTTTGCTACTGTTCTGCTATTGGGACCCCTCCATGTTTCTGCTAGAAAGCCGAGATGAGGACTGGATTTTTGGTTTATTTTGTGTTTCAGACTAAGTACCTAAAGGAAAAACGTGTCTGGCAATGAGTGAAATCCGTAACTGTATTCCCACTGATTTTACCTCAAAAATGACAGTTGATTCCATGGTGTTCTCCTATGTGAGCTATAGTATATGATGGAACTGCTGCCTAATTTCTGTTAGCCTTTGATTTACTAAGGTAATCAAACTGTCCAGTATGGCTGTATCATCTTTTGCCAGGAAAACATGACAAAAGTATTATTGTCCCAGGAAATCAAAAGAATGTGGGTTCTTTAAAATAATTTTGGTGGTAATATGTACATATTAGGAATGAAATGACTGAGTGTGGAATGTAATAACTGGTTTACATTCCCTCTGAAATTGCAAACTATTGCTGTTTCGATTTACAAGTTCTTGAGAAAGTATATTAGTTTTTTGTTTGGTTGGTTTTTTTTTTAATCCAGCTACATCATTTTGTTCACTCAGAGTTTATCATACTTTCCTCTTATCCCTCTCACCTTTCATCAGAAAATTGCAGAGCCACCGATGGCCTATGTGACCAGATTCTTCCCCAGCATTGCACCAAATGTGCAAGCCACCTGTTAAAAATTAAAGAGATAAAGAAATACATGTCATCACCTGATGGGTTCTTCCTGCCCACTGCACAGACAAAACTCATTCACTGAGACTGGCATTGCAAAAAAAAAAAAAAAAAAAAAAAGTTTAATTGACATGAAGCTGGCCATGCCACATGGGAAATGAAGTTATTACTCAAATCTATCTCTCTGCAAATTCCCAGACTAGGGTTTTTCAAGGAGAGTTTGATGAGCATGAGGCAAGGAAATGGGTGATGCCAATTAGTTGGAGGTGTAATCATAGGGCTGGGAAATGGTCTTCGTGTACGAAGTCCACTTCTGGATGGAGACCACAGAGAAATCACTGGTCCAGGTAGGTCAGAAATACAAAAGTCTAAACAAACAACATTTCAAAAGGTCAATCTTAGGTTCTACAATACTGAATTGAGGAAGTTCAAAATCTTGTGACCTCCCAAATAATGGCTGGTAATCATTTAACTACACCTATGTCTTAGCAGAATTCAGGCCCCTCTCATTCTAAACCGGTGGCCTTTCATTAGTTTTGTAAAGGCAGTTTTGTTTTGGGGAAGGGTTATTTTCATTTAAACTATAAACTAAATTTCTCTCAAAGTTAGCTTGGGCCATGCTCGGGAATGACCAAAGGCAGTTTGGAGGTTAAAGGCAAGATGAGAGTTGGCTAGAGCAGGTCTCTCTCTGCCATCGTTTTCTCACTGTTGTAATATTTGCAAAGGTGGTTTCGTACAGAACACTAGAACCCACAATCAAAACACTCCTACTGGGAAGGCTCCCTGATGATGTACTTACTTTATAAGCAATGAGGAAATGGGATATCAACTATCTCAGATATCAAGGAAAATGGGCCTTTAACATGTGCTGAGAAATGTGTTTCAGGTTTTATAAACATCATCTCACTCACCCACATTTAACAGGAGAAACTAAGGTTGTCAAGGTTAATACAACTTGCCCTTGATCAGCTACAGGGCAAAACCAAAATCAAAAAAACCTTATGTAATTAACCATCATGCCAACACTCATTCACTACACAAAGTTGAGCTGTTGACAGTTAAAATCTGTGGAGAAACAGTACTGGATTTGAGTGACAAGGCAAAGGCCCTAAGTTCCCTTTTCAACTTGAAGCCAATAAAGTCCTTTTAGCATCACCCTACCTATGGCTAGAGACCTACAGCCCTTTAGCGAAGGTATATCAATGCCATAACAAAACGGCATCTTAGAGCTAATGAGAGTTTGGTCTCCTCACATAATATGAGCTGACTAGAAATGCATTTCAAACTGAGCATCCCTTCCTCTTTCCATAAATTCGGTCCACCTTGTCATGTCCATTACAAGCACACATCTCTTCCCTCCTTACTTTCATAATTTGTAAAGTTGACCTTGTTAACCATTTTCCATGGCCAAAATTTGGCCTGATCAACTTCATATTTTATTACTGTTTTCAGTCATGTAGAACTAAAAATATTAGAAGTTGGAAAAAGCAGCTATGATTCTTCAAAATGTATTTTAAACACAACAGTCCTGCATGTCAAATTCACAGATTTTCTTTTTCAAGTATTAAATCTTTTCAGGTTTTTGGTGTGTTTTTGTTGTTGTTTTTTTCCAAGGCAGAACCCAGCAACCCCACCTCCTAGGTTCAAGCAGTTCTCCTACCTCAACCTCCTGAGTAGCTGGGACTACAGGTGCATACCACCAAACCCAGCTAACTTTTATATATATATATATATATATATATATATATATATATATATATTTTTTAATTTTTTTAGTACAGACAGGGTTTCACCTTGTTGGCCAGGCTGGTCTTGAGCTACTGACCTCAGGTAATCTGCCCCTCTCGGCCTCCCAAAGTGCTAGGATTATAGGTGTGAGCCACCACGCCTGGTCTTCAAGTGTTAAACGTTTAATGACAGAGAGATGTGGGGGCCATAGGCTCTTGGTCCCCTAAAGATTCACTGAGAATGACTGACATGAGGCAGACTGATTAACAAAAGTAAAGGCATACGTATTTATTTAATGTGTGTACATGAGATACAGAAACTCATATACCATCCTGAGGTTACAGAAAGAAAGGGGGATAAGATTCTGGTAGAACAGGTTATAGGAGAGGGGAGAGGAGGCTTGGCTAGCAAAAGTGGCCTTGTCATATAGATGAAGCCTCCCTCAAAGAGAACAGATGGAAAAGTTTCTTTTAAAGTTGTCAGACTCTCAACCTCTCTTGGATCTGGTGAAAAGAAAGGGAGCATGCTTCATTAATGGAGATTCTCTACAGATGCAAAATTTCTCCACTTACAACAGCTTTGCAAGGCCACTTCTGCTTGCTGGCCAAGAAGCAACCACTTAAAAATATATATCAAAAAATATATTTTGGAGTACAATATTTTAATTTTCTTCAGTGAGCGACAACTAACCAGAGTACAGTTATTACGAGAGAGCTTTTATATGAACCTTCAAGGCTCCAAAGCACATGGCTTGCTAACTTTAACACAAACCCCTAAAATCAAAGTCTACATTTAACTACTGTCTCAGGTCAAGGTTCCCTAGAAGCAGAAGCAGACAGAGATTTAGGCACCAGAGGTTTACTGAGGATATGTTCTTCAATAAAAACTCACAGAAGAGTGAGGAAAACAGAATAGAGACGAGAAAACAGGTTTGACCTCATTCAGAGGTGGGAGGAAAGGGACTAGTCGGGGAGGGGGACTCCTCTGGCCTGTAAAAATCCCACCCAGCCGTCCTTTCTGTAGGTACTGGGCCTGATTTGGTATGCTCCTATTGCCACAGGCGTTCAAACCAGTCTGACTCCATCTTGAATAGGGGCTGGGTAAAATAAGGCTGAGATCTACTGCGCAGCATTCCCAGGAGCTTAGGCACTCTTAGTCACAGGATCAAACAGGAAGTCAGCACAAGATACAGGTCACAAAGACCTTGCTGAGAAAACAGGATGTGGGAAAGAAGCCAAGATGAAGATGGCAATGAAAGTGACCAAAGGTCATTATACATTAATTATAATACATTAGCATGCTAAAGGACACTTCCATTGAGGGACTGTGTTAAGGAAAAAAAATTCTCTTCCTGGGTCCACAAGGGGCGTGGTTTCAAAGGCTAGAGTTTCCCAAAGCCACACCTCCATCTACACCCCCATCCAGGAATGTTAAGTTGTTTATCTGACTTTTCCGTGTGCAGGCTAGGTAGAGAAATCCAGATGAGCTTTGTTCAAAAAGCCCGCCGAGGACGATCCAAGATGGCCAAATAGGAACAGCTCTGGAGTGCAGTTCCCAGTGAGAACGCAGAGGGTCAGTGATCACCGCATTTCCAAATGAATTTTTACTGCCCACAGACCAGAAGATTCCCAGGTGGAAAAGTGCCACAAGTCTCCAGCATGGCTGTTTCAGCCTGTGCAGCGGGTCTCCGCACAAAAACTCACACAAATCTGGGTGCCATTTCAACTGGCACCTGGAATGCCTGGGAGACAGTCACCCATTCAACTGAAAAAAGGGGGCTGAAACAGGGAGCCAGGTGATCTGGGTTGGTGGGCCCCACCCCCACAAAGACCAGCAATCTGAAATGCTCTGGATTCAGAGTTTCACAAGCACAACTGGACCCAGGATGGTCTAGCTTTGTGGGGGGAAGGGCATCCACCATTACTGAGGCAGTCCACCACTTCCAGGGCAGTCTGCCATTAAAGGCAGACTGCCATTACTGAGGCAGTTCCAACTATACCTCTATAAATAAAACCACAAGGAAGTTCACACAGCAGCTGGGCAGAGCCCACAGCAGCTCAGCAATGCCTCTGCTGGCAGACTGTGACTAGGCTACCTCCTTGCTGGGCAGGGTATCTCTGAACAAAGGCAGCAGCACATCAGAAACTTATAAATAAAGCCCCACTTCCCAGGACAGAGCACCTGGGGAAAAAAGGCAGTTATGAGTTCTGCTGCAGCAGACTTAAACATACCTGCCCAGCAGCTCTGAACAGAAAAACAGCTCACAGCTCATCACTTGAGCTCTTGTAAGGGACAGACTGTCTCCTCAAGCAGCTCCCCAAACCCCATATATCCAGAGAGACACCTCATAAAGGAGAGCTCAGGCTGACATCTGACAGGTATCCTTCTGGGACAAAGATAACAGAAGAAGAAACTGACAGCAACCCTGACTGTTCTGCAGCTGCTTCAGGTGATCCCCAGGCAAGCAGGGTCTGGAGTGGACCTCTAGCAGTCCTAAAGCAGAGGAGCCTGACTGCTAGAAGGAAAACTAAAAAACAGAAAGAAATAACTTCATCAGCAACAAAAAAAGACATCCACTCAGAGACCCCATCTGAAAGTTAACAGCTACAAAGACCACAGGTAGATAAATCCACAAAGATGGGAAGAAACCAGTATACAAAAAAGATGAAAACACCCAAAACTACAACACCTCTCCTCCTCCAAGGGATCACAACTCCTCACCAGTAAGGGAACAAGGTTGGATGGAGAATAAGTCTGATGACATGACAGAAACAGCCTCCAGAAAGTGGGTAATAAACTTCTGAGTTAAAAGACATGTTCTAACCTAATGCAAATAAACTAAGAACCTTGAAAAAAAGGTTTCACAAAATGCTAATGAGAATAAACAGCTTAGAAAATAATATAAATGAATTGATGGAGCTGAAAAACACAACACAAGAACTTCACAAAGCATACACAAGTTTCAGTAGCCAAATCAACCAAGCAGAAGGGTATCAGAGATTGAAGATCAACTCAATGAAATAAAATGAGAAGGCAAGATTAGAGAAAAAAAGAGTGAAAAGAAATGAACAAAGCCTCCAAGAAATACGGGATTATGTGCGAAGACCTAATCTATGTTTGATAGGTGTACCTAAATGTGATGGGGAGAATGAATCCAAGCTGGAAAACACTTCAGGATATTATCCAGGAGAACTTCTCCAAGCTAGCAAGGCAGGCCAATATTCAAGTCCAGGAAATACAGAGGTAACAACAAAGATATTCCTCAAGAAGAACAAACCCAAAGCATATAATTATCAGATTCACCAGAGTTGAAATGAAGGAAAAAATGTTAAGAGCAGCCAGAGAGAAAGGTCGGGTTACCCACAAACGGAAGTCCATCAGACTCACAGCAGATCTCTCAGCAGAAACCCTACAAGCCAGAAGAGGGTGGGTGCCAATATTCAACACCCTTAAAGAAAAGAACTTTCAACCTAGATTTTCATATCCAGCCAAACTAAGGTTCATAAGCAAAGGAGAAATAAAACCCTTTATGAAAAAAGTGATTGCTCAGAGATTTCATGACCACCAGGCCTGCCTAACAAGAGCCCCTGAAAGAAGCAAGAAACATAAAAAGGAACAACCAGTACCAGCCACTCCAAAAATGTACCTAGTTCTAAAGAGCTTCAACACAATGAAGAAACTGCATCAACTAATGGGCAAATCAACCAGCTAGCCTCAAAATGGCAGGATCAAATTCACACAAAACAATATTAACCTTAAATGTAAATGGGCTAAATGCCCCGTCAAAAGACACAGATTGGCAAATTGGATAAAAAAATCAAAATCCATCTGTGTGCTATATCCAGGAAACCCATCCTACATGCAAGGATACACATAGGCTCAAAATAAAGGGATGCAGGAAGATCTACCAAGCAAATGGAGAGCAAATAAAAGCAGGAGTTGCAATCCTAGTCTCTGATAAAATGGACTTTAAATCAACAAAGATCAGAAGAGACAAAGAAGGGCATTACATAATGGTAAAAGTATCAATGCAACAAGAAGAGCTAATGATCCTAAATATAGATGCACCCAATACAGGAGCACCCAGATACATAAAGCAAGTTCTTAATGACCTACAAAGAGACTTAGACTCGCACACAGTAATAGTGGGAGACTTTAACATTCCACTGTCAACATTAGATAAACAAGACAGAAAATTAACAAATATATTCAGGACTTGAACTCAGATCTGGACCAAGCAAACCCAATAGACATTTACAGAACTCTCTACCCCAAATCCATAGAATATACATTCGTCTCAGCACCACATCACACTTACTCTAAAACTGATCACATAATTGGAAGTAAATCACTCCTCAGCAAATGCAAAAGAACAGAAATCATAACAGTCTCTTAGACCACAGTGCAATCAAATTAGAACTCAAGGATTAAGAAACTAACTCAGAACCACACAACTTCATGGAAAATGAACAACTGGCTCTTGAATGTTGACTGGATAAACAATGAAATGAAGGCAGAAATAAAGCTATTCTTCAAAACCAACGAGAATGAAGACACAGCATACCAGAATCTCTGGGACACATTTAAAGCATTGTCTAGAGGAAAATTTATAGCAATAAATGCCCACATGAGAAGCAAAGAAAGACCTAAAATCAGCACCCTATCATCAAAATTGAAAAAGCTAGAGGAGCAAGATCAAAAAGACTCAAAAGCTAGCAGAAGACAAGAAATAACTAAGATCAGAGCAGAACTGAAGCAGATAGAGACACAAAAAACCCTTCAAAAAATTAATAAATCCAGGAGCTGTATTTTGAAAAGATCAACAAAATAGACCACTAGCCAGATTAATAAAAAAAGAAAAGAAAGAATAATCAAATAGATGCAATAAGAAACAATTAAGGGGATATCACCACCAATTCCACAGAAATACAAACTACCATCAGAGATTACTACAAACAACTCTATGCACATAAACCAGTAAACCTAGAAGAAATAGATAAACTCGTGGACACTTGCACCCTCCCAAGCCTAAACCAGGAAGAAGTCGAAACCCTGAATAGACCAATAACAAGGGCTGAAATTGAGGCAGCAATTAATAGCCTACCAATCAAAAGAAGCCCAGGTCCAGATGGGTTCACAGCCAAATTCTACCAGACATATGAGGACGAACTGGTACCATTCCTTCTGAAACTATTCCAAACAATCCCAAAAGAGGGAATCCTCCCATATCATTTTATGAGACCAACATCATCCTGATACCAAAACCTAGCAGAGACTCAACAAGAAAAAAACTTCAGGCCAATATCCATGATGAACATAGATGCAAAAATCTTCAATAAAATACTGGCAAACTGATTGCAACAGCACATCAAAAAGCTTATCCATCACCATCAAGTAGGCTTCATCCCAGGGATGCAAGGCTGGTTCA
>CAUYLG010040095.1:0-30095 GCA_963573385.1 Cacajao melanocephalus
GCTCCTCCGCCGGGAATCTCCTAGTCTGTGGGCAACAAAAATTCGTCTGAAAGTGCGGCGTCCACTCGCTCTCTGCGCTTTCACTGGGAGCTACAATCCTGAGCTGTTGTTAATCGGCCATCTTGGATCTCTCTCCCCAACGATTCCAATTTCTTTCTCTTTTTTGAGACAGGATCTCACTCTGTCACCCAGGCTGAAGTGCAGTGGTCCAATCACAGCTCACTGCAGCCTCGACCTCCTGGGCTCAAGCAGTCCTCTCACCTCAGCCTCCTGAGTAGCTGGGATCACAGGCATGTACCACTATGCCCAGCTCTTTTTTTGTATTTTTAGTAGAGATGGGGTTTTACCACCTTGCCCAGGCTGGTCTTGAACTCTTGAGCTCAAGCAATCCACCCATCTCGGCCTCCCAAGGTTCTGGGATTACAGGCGTGAGCCCCTGGGCCTGGCAGAGATTCCAATGTCTCTCATCCTCGTCAGCACTTGCTTTTCTGTTTTGATAGTAGCCTTCCTACTGGGTGTGCGGCCGCATCTCACTGTGGATTTGGTTTGCATTTCCTTGGTGACTCACGACGATGAGCATCTTTTCACGTGCTTTTCAGCCACTCACACGTTTTCTTTGGAGAAATGTCTGTTCCAGACCTTTGCCCATTTTGGAATGGGGTTGTTTGTTTTGTGTGTGTTTCTTGTTGTTTTAAGCTGCTAGGATTCAAGGTGGTTATCATGCAGCAGTAGTAACAATCTCTTCTCAAGCATCCAGAGAGACTGGGTTCTGCACCTTCCGTTCTGAGCCCGCTGGTGCCCTTGCCATAGGCTGCCTGGTGGGGAGGAGCCTGGGAGCACGCACCCACCCTGTCCAGGGCAGCTCACCTGGCTGCCCCCCTCTCAGCCCCCTCTCTGGCTGTTTCATCTCACCCCGCTTTCCTTCATGATGCTCTCAGCCATTGGGCCATGTGACTCAGGACTAGCCAGTGAGCAGGAAAACTTCAGATGCTGGTGTGACCCTATTTCCTTCTGCCTACTTTGAACCCAGTGCGATAGTTGGGGTGACAGGGATCTTATTGACTCTAAGATAAGGGCCAAGAGGATAATCTAGATGGCCCCTTGGTGAGGAGCTGCAGAGGCTAGGCCAGCCACCAGCCATTCCACTCCCAGAGTTCCTGTTAAGTGAGAACACCACACCCTCCTCGTTGAGGCTGCTCAACTCAAGTTTTTTGTTTCTTGAAGCTAAACATCTTCCTACCCAATATGGGGTCTCATCCTAGCACTCAGGACTTGCCCTGGATTCTCCTGGCTCTGCCCTTGGGACATGATCTGTGCTCGGCTTGGTTGGGGCCCCACAGCCCATCCTTCTCTGCTCCAATGCATCCCAACCACCGGGTCTCCTGGCCGGGAAAAGACAGCCCTCCATGCTGCTCCCATCCAGCTGTCTCCACCCAGATCCCTCAAATCCTCTCTGAGCCTGGAGTTTTGCCCCAAGGCTGCCCCTTTGCTGTCCCCTAAGGAGTCTTGATCCATGGCCAGTCTTGTGTCTGGCTAGCAGCTGCCTGCCCACATCCTCCTGGATCATGCTACCCGCATGCTCAACACCAGCGTCTGCTCCTGGATTCCCCACTGCCTGGCCCTACCTGTACCCCAGTGGAAGGCGGTTACTGCAGGATTGTCTCTGCCTGAGGCCTTTTCTACTTGCAGAAGCTGGCAGGCCCCGGGGCAGGGCAGGCAGGAAGCCCTGAGCAGTTCACACTCCCCCTGAAGCCTCCTCAATCAGTGAGGGACGAGAGTTGGTGGATAAATACCCCAGCTCCCTCGGCCCTCAGTGAGGCCATTCTAGGTGCAGTCTAGTTTGAGCCCAGGTTGTCCACAGTGATCACCTGCACATCAGAGCACCCTTTACTACTCTCCCCTGTCCCCGTGTCATCTTTCCACTGCCTGACAGTGCCAGGGTCATCTCCAAGACAAAACAGTAGTTGTCGCCAGGCACAGTGGCAAACACCTGTAATCCCAGCACTTTGGGAGGCCGAGGTGGGCGGATCACGGGGTCAGGAGTTCGAGATCAGACTGACCCTCATGGTGAAACCCCCGTCTCTACTAAAAATACAAAAATTAGCTGAGCTTGGTGGTGCGCACCTGTAATCCCAGCTACTCAGGAAGCTGAGGTAGGAGAATCGCTTGAATCCAGGAGGCAGAGGTTGCAGTGAGCCGAGATCTCACTACTGCACTCCAGCCGGGGCAACAGAGTGAGACCGGTCTCAAACAAAAACAAAAACGAAAACAAAAACAAATACAAAAACAAAATAGTAGTTGTCCCTTGGCTCAGCTGTGATAGGTGGGGCCCCACACTGGGACAGCAGTGAAGTAGGCACACGCCCTCACTTGGAATCTGGCAGCTCTGGCTTGCCTCTTGGTCCTGCTGCTTCCCAGCCATGTGGCTTATCCAGGTCACTTCATCCCTCTTATTCCCGTTTTCTTTTTTTTAATGGGGGTAATGAGAACACCCCAGGTGTCTCTCTGTGCGTTTGCTGTTGGGAAATTCAGACCCAAATGGGAATTGGCCCCTAGGACACAGCACCTGTTGTTTGTCCTGCAACAGTCAAGGAGGCAGAGGCCCCAAGATGGGGATGTTGGATTTCCTGCTAATGAGCAGGTCTGCGCACCGGCGGAACAACGTGGATGTGGAGAGGGGTGGGGCCTGATTCCTGCTCACCCCGGCAAGGTGTGTGGCGCTGAGCTGCATGCCCTGGTTGTGAGAGGGCACGAGCCCAGCCCTGTGTTGTGGCTGTAGCCCTGGGGATAACCTTCTTTGTCCACCCCCAAACCCATTCACAAGAAGCTACTGCCAGGCCAGATGTGCAGGATCACACCTCTGGCAAGGGTGGCATTCGACCACGGGGTGGGGGTGTGGCAGAGGCGTTGACAGGTGAAGCCCAGGCTCACCAAAAGGCTGCTCTGAGCTTCTCTCTCTGTAAACAGGAGGTAAGAAGGAGGGAAAGAGAGAGAGAGGAAGGCAGGCAGGAAGAGACGAGAGAGAGAAGCAGAGAAAGAGAAAGAGAGAGGGAGAGGTGATGGCCTTCCTGCTGCTCTGGGAGGCTCCAGGGAGAGCGTAATTGTAATATTTAAAATAGACGTGATTTGTAGCTTAAGCCCATAAAGTTGGTCACAAAAATAAGCAAATGCCTCAAAGGGTTGGTGCAGGAATTGAATGAAATTCTTAAGATTATCCAATACAGTGCATAGCCAAGGAGAGTGCCCAGGAGATGTTTGTCTCTTTTCTATTCCTTCCCTAGTCTGTGCTCCCCAAGCTGAGCTCAGGGCCTGATACCCAGTAGGTGGTCCAGCAATGTCTGTTGAATGAATGAGCAACCCAGATGCTGTTTCCGAACCATGATGGAGAGGGGCCTGGGACTGTCCGACCTGGGCTCAGCCCCCTGGCTGCCTACCTCGAGCCAGCCCTGAGCCATGCTGGGTATTTTTGCCTCTGGCAGGCCCAGGTGCAGGGCTGGAGCAGGGGTCCTCCGCTTGCTGCAGGCACTGGGCGGGGCCAGGGTGTCTTCCTCCAAACCCCAAGTTAGACAGCCTTGGTTGGAAGGGTTTTTTGTTTGCTTTGAGACGGAGTCTCCTTCTGTTGCCCAGGCTGGAGTGCAGTGGTTCAATCTTGGCTCACGGCAACCTCCTCCTGCCAGGTTCAAGCAATTCTCCTGCCTCAGCCTCCTGAGTAGCTGGGATCCCAGGCGTGCACCACCACGCTCAGTGATTTTTGTATTTTTGGTAGAGACGGGGTTTCCCCATATTGGCCAGGCAGGTCTCCAACTCCTGACCTCAAGTGATCCACCCTCCTCGGCCTCCCAAAGCGCTGAGGTTACAGGCATGAGCCACCGTGCCCAGCCGGAAGGTTTTTTTATGTCTAGCTCTCTCACTTGTGAAGCCATGTAAATGCCTCTTGTGTGTCTCAGTGAAAGGGAGCAGGGACTCCACATGCTAAAGCATACAGTGATGACACCACATTTGGTGCAAAGAAAACAACATAGAAGTCTGACTGGTTCTCAAATCAGCACGATGTCATCAGCATGAACTATCTTGTGGTTAAGGTTGGTTTGGGTGGCCTCCAGGGGAAGTTCAAGTTGCTTTGGCTTAAGAGATTTGTCCATGCCTGTGTGTGGGGTTTGTGTGTGTGTGTGCGTATGGCATGTGTGTGTGTACTGCTATTTGTGGTCCTAAGAGAATGACAAGGCTCTGATTCAGCAACCCTTACCAGACACTGACGTCGATGATAATTTCCACTTGTACAGTGCCGCTTTTCTGTCTCCAAATCTTATTCATATGGATGAACTCATTTGAACATTGCAACATCCCAGGAGATAGATGATTGTAGTTTTCTGTTTTTTTTAAGCACTGCGGTTTGTAGATTGAGTTTTATAGATGGAGAAACAGCAGCTTACACAGGTAACTCAGCATCCCAGAGCTCGGACGTGGTGGCCAGGACGTGAGCCCAGGCTCCATGAGTCATGCCTCTGTCCTCTCTTCAACGTTGTACGGAGACACCTTGTCAGGCCCTAGGCTAAGACGTACATGGGATGCCTGGGCAAGTGCGATGGGCCTGCCCCAGGGAGTTTATATCTGATTGTGAGTGAATGATAGGAGTACCCAATGATCTGCAGTCACAATATAGGTTAACTGCCATGATGACAGAACTTACCGCGTGTGATAAGAATACAGAGCACCAGGCTGGGTGTGGTGGCTCACGCCTGTAATCCCAGCACTTTAGGAGGCTGAGGGGGTTGATCGCCTGAGGTTGGGAGTTTGAGACCAGCTGGACCAACATAGAGAAACCCTGTCTCTACTGAAAATACAATATTAGCCAGACGTGGTGGTGCACACCTGTAATCCCAGCTACTCTGGAGGCTGAGCAGGAGAATCGCTTGAACCCGGGAGGTGGAGGTTGCGGTGAGCCGAGATTGCGTCATTGGACTCCAGCCTGAGCGACAAAAGCAAAACTCCAACTCCAAAAAAAAAAAATACAGAGGATCAGATAAATCTGGCGGGGGAATCCAAGAAGGCTTACTGAGGGAGGTGCCCCATGAACTGGTCTTTGTGCCAATTAAGATGTCAGTCAGCTACATATGCCAGCAACTATCCATAGCGGCTTGGCCGTTAGAGACGTACTGTCCTCACCGAGCAAGAAGCTGGGAAGGAGGCAGCCTGGGCTGCAGCAGCCACTCGAGGGGGCAGTGAAGGGCACGGCTCCTTCCCGCTCCACCCTCTACAGAGCATGGGGTTTGTCCTCGGGCTGCAAGATGGCAGCTCTATTTCTAGGCTTTAGGTTTGTGGCCCAGGAAGGAAGGAGGGAGCAGTGAGGGATGTAAAGCAAAAAGCCAGCCAAGCTCACACTGGCTGAGTTGTAGGCTTTTGAGCAAGGCCCCGGGGCCACCCGTCACTGCAAAGGAGCTTTTTGACCTGTCAGGGCTCTCTTAGTGAGGTGGCAGCGGCATGGATATTGCCAGGGCACTGAGCAGGGTCTGCCTTATCTTTTTAGCTGGGTAGGAACCCGGCAGGTAATGGGGGGATGAGCCCGCAGCGAGACAATGGATGGGGAAGTGCAGGGCGGCTTCATGGAAACAGCAGGTGGTTCGCTCTGGCCAGAGGGATGTAACATTTCTGTGTGTGGTTGTGTGTGCACACCTGCCCACCTGCACATACACATGTGCTCACGTCTGCACACACGTGTCTATGTGTGCACACACATAGGCGTATGAGGGTGCACATGCATGCATGTGTGTGTTGCCATGAGGAGGTGGTGATTATAATGGTGGAAAAAGAATGAGTTTGATCGTGAAGGCCTTAAGAAACTCAGATTGTAATCCCAGAACTTTCGGGAGGCCAAGGTGGGTAGATTGCTTGAGCTCAGGAGTTCGAGACCAGCCTGAGCAATGTAATGAAACCTCATCTCTACCAAAATACAAAACAATTAGCCTGGCATGGTGGCACGTGCCTGTGGTCCCAGATACTCAGGAGGCTGAGGCAGGAGGCGGAAGTTGCAATGAGCTGAGATCACGCCACCGTACTCCAGCTTGGGTGACAGAGTGATACCTTGTCTCAAAGAAAAAAAAAAAAGAAGCAGCTCAGACTGATTCCATGCTGAGTGCCCCTGACCACACTGAGAAGTGGCTTGGTCAGATCCCAGTGGCAGTGTGGCGGAGACTGAGGGGCAGGGAGCTGGCAGTCAAGAAGTCAAAGAGATCAGTGAGGGGTGTTAGCAGGGGCAGCTCAGAGCCGCAAACCAAGAGCTGACATTTTCAGAAATGCATCCCCAGGTAGGAGGACTTCAGAACCTTTTTTGCAGGCGTGCTAGGAGGTGGCGGAGCCAGGCTGCCTAGGTTCAACCCAGCTCTACCAATTTATACGTGGCCAGTCATGACACTCCCTGGGCCTCGATCTATGTGTATCTCAGAGAGAATCATTTTGCTAACACCCAGGAGAGGGCAATGAGATTACTTGAGCAGAGTGAGTGGCGAAGTGCTGAGTACCTGTCACCTACTGCCACGGTATTACAGATGCAGAAGGCCTCGTTGTCCCCAGGCGGCACATCCACAGTGTCCTCTAAAGGCACTCCCTGCCTGTGTCTGTGCAGGCCCACGTGCAGGCTAGACACACAGGCACAAGCTTGCCTGCTCTCCGTCTTGCACGTGAGGCTAGCAAGCCCTCAAGCCTGGGCATTCCTGAGTAGCTTCACCGAAGCTGTAGCAGCCAGCGGGGGCTGGACAGGATGTCCTGAGACGTTGTTTCCAAGTCATTCGTAAGATCTAAAAGGCTGGCATGGTTCCCTCAGTTCCTCAGTGCCCTCTCTGCCCTGATGCTTGCTTCCTTTTGCTCTCAGGAGCCTGTGGTCTTCATGGACTGGGGAGTTGGTGCTGAGTAAATCCCCGAGTCAGCCATCACTCAGCATGCATTTGCTCAAAGCTCCTGCCTGCCCTGAGGTTGCCCACTTTCAGAGGGGAGGCTGACTGGTAGAAGAGTGATGGCAATTGGTGGGAGGTGTGTTACAGCGAGGGTCACTGTGTGGAGCTGTAGGTACAATCGGGGTGCCTACCCCAGACTTGGGATGGGAAAAGCCTTCCTGGTGGCAGCAATGTCCACACCAAGGGAAGGAGACAGTCTCCGTTCTTGAGGCACTGACGTCCAGCCGGGCGCACAGGCATTTACAACATGGTGTCATAATTTCTGCTGCCAGCTATGACAGAGTAGCTCATAGCAAGCCAACGCTCATGCAGAAGACAGAACTATGAAGGCTGGAAACTCTGCAAAATAAAATTGACTGTGGAACTTTGTAGAGTAAACTGGAATTGGGGGGGTCAAGACCTTGGAAAGAAGGGGAACATGCTAAGGCCAGACAGACTTTCTCCATCACTTTCCGCCTCAGGGTGCATTCCAATGTGAAGCACCGCAGCTTCCGCAGCTTCCTAGAGCTGGGGAGACAACCACTGGAGTTCACGGCTTCTGGAGCTGAAGAACTCTGAGAAAAGGAGATTAAAAAGGAGAGAGCAGGCTGGGTGCTGTGGCTCACACCTATAATCCCAGTTCTTAGGGAGGCCAAGGCAGACAGATCATTTGAGGTCAGGAGTTCAAGACCAGTCTAGCCAACATAATGAAACCCCGTCTCTACTGAAATACAAAAATTAGCAGGGTGTGGTGGTGTGTGCCTGTAATCCCAGCTACGAGGGAGGCTGAGGCAGGAGAATCGCTTGAACTCAGGAGGCGGAGGCTGCAGTGAGCTGAGATCATGCCTCCAGCCTGGGCACCAAGAGGGAAAATCCATCTCAAAAATCAAAACAAACAAGAACCAAACAGAAGTTGTAGAACTAAAAAATACAGCAACTAAAACCAGTAGCTCAGTATGTGGATTTAACAACAGATCAGGCACGGCAGAAAAGAGGACTGATGAACCGGACTTGAGGCGAGCAGGAAATGTCCACACTAAAGCATGGGAAGAAAAAATAGGATGAAAAACATAGACAAAAACGTGAGGGAAATATGAAGCGTTGTGAAAAAGCTTAATGTATGTCAATTACAGTCCCAGAAGAAAGGGAGAGGATAAGCCAGAAGCAGTATTTGAAGAAATAATGGATATAGCTGGGCATGGTGGCTCACGCCTGTAATCCCAGGACTTTGGGAGGCTGAGACAGGAAGATCGCTTGAAGCCAGGAGTTCAAGACAAGCCTGGGCAACAAGGCTCTTTTTTAATACAGACCCTGCCTCCATTCATATTTTTTTAATTAGCTGGGTACAGTGGCATGTGCCTGTAGTCCCATAGTCCCAGCTACTTTGGAGGCTGTAGTCAGAAGATCACTTGAGTGAGTCCAGGAGTTCCAGGCTGCCGTGAGCTATGATGGTGATACTGTGCTCCAGACTGGGTGACAGAGTGAGACTCTGTCTCTAAAAGAAAGAAATAAATAATGGCTGAGGCTGAGCATTTCCAAATTAACAAGACATCAAGTCACAGATGCAAGAAAATCTTAAGAATTTCAAGCTAGGCGCAGTGGCTCATGCCTGTAATCTCAGCACTTTGGGAGGTCGAGGCGGGCAGATCACCTGAGGTCGGGAGTTCGAGACCAGCCTGACCAGCATGGAGAAACCCTGTTTCTAATAAAAATACAAAATTAGCCGGGCGTGGTGGCACATGCCTGTCATCCCAACTACTTGGGAGGCGGAGGCAGGAGAATCACTTGAACCCAGGAGGTGGAGGTTGTGGTGAGCCAAGGTCGCACCATTGCACTCCAGCCTGGGCAACAAGAGGAGAAACTCTGTCTCAAAAAACCAACCAACCAACAAACAAAAGAATTTCAAACAAGGTGAATAAAAAGATCACAGTGAGGCACATCATTGCCAAACTAGTGAAAAATAAAGTCAAAGAGAAAGTCTTCAAAACAGCTGGCAAAAAAGACTTTAAATGAAGCAATAATAGAAGCAAGAGTTGTCTTCTCAGAAGAGATCATGGAGATTGGAAGATCATGGTAGGATATCTTCAAAGTGCTGAAAGAAACCACTGCCATAGCCTGGACAATATAGCAAGACCCCATCTCCAGAAAAAAAAAAAAGGTTGGTGTGGTGGTACATACCTGCAGCCCCAGTCCCAGCTACTTGGGAGGCTGAGAGGACAAGATGGACTGAGCCTAGGAGTCTGAGGCTACAGTAAGCTACGATCATGCCGCTGCACTCCCACCTGGGTGACAGAGTGAGACCCCTCTCTTACAAAGAAAACCACTGAAAACCTAGAATTCAAAACTAAGCTAAAATACAGTGGAAAATGAACATGAAATAAAGATATTTTTAGATAAACCAAAGCTGTCAGGACTTGTCACCAGCAGATCCACGCTACAAGAAACACTAGAGATAGTTTGTCAGGCAGAAGGAAAATTAACCCAGATGAAGGGAATAATGCCGAAAGAAATAGTGAGTGTCCAAGAAAGTAAATCTATAGATAAAACGGAGTGAATATTAAGTGTTTCTAACAATGATAGTAACATCTTACGGGATTTAAAACATACGTAGAGCGAAAATAATTAACAACAGTACAAAAGTTAGTTAGGAAAGGGGTTTATGGAGTTACATTTCCACTTTCTTGTATTACATGGGAAGTGATAAATAATTTTTTAAAAGTTATGGTAATGTCTTAAAACTCAAGGACACATGTTGTAACCCCTAGAGTAACCATTAAATGATAAATATGCTGGGCATGGTGGCTCACACCTGTAATCCCAGCACTCTGGGAGGCTGAGGTGGGTGGATCACGAGGTCAAGAGATTGAGACCATCCTGGCCAACATGGTGAAACCCCGTCTCTACTAAAAATACAAAAATTAGCTGGGCATGGAGGCATGCACCTGTAGTCCCAGCTACTTGGGAGGCTGAGGCAGGAGAATTGCTTGAACCCAGGAGGTGGAGATTGCAGTGAGCCGAGATTTGCACCACTGCACTCCAGCCTGGCACCTGGCACCTGGCGCCTGGCGACAGAGCAAGACTCTGTCTCAAAAAAAAAAAGATAAATAATAGGATGCGTAACAAATAATCTGATCAACAGAGAAACAGAATAATAAAAGATGTTTGAATAACCAAGTAAAAGGGCAAGAAGGGAAAAAAAGGAATGTAGAACAGATAAGACAAATAGAAAACAAATAGTAATATGGTAAATTTAAACCAAATATATCAGTAATTGCATTAAATGTAAATGCACCAGTAAATAGACAAAGATCGCCAGGATTTATTTATTTATTTTTTGAGACAGAGTCTTGATTTGTCATCCAGGCTGGAGTGCAGTGGTGCTATCTTGGCTCACTGCAACCTCTGCCTCCTGAGTTCAAGCAATTCTCCTCCCTCAGCCTCCTAAGTAGCTGGGATTACAGGTGCACACTACCATGCCCGGCTATTTTTTTTTTTTTTTTAATTTTTAGTAGAGACAGGGTTTTGCCATGTTGGCCAGGTTGGTCTTGAACTCCTGACCTCAAGTGATCCACCTGCCCTGGCCTCCCAAAATGCTGGGATTACAGGCATGAGCCACCACACCCAGCCTGTCAGGCTAGTTTAAAAAAAAAAAAAAAAACCACAAAAAACACCACCACCAGGCCAGGCATGGTGGCTCACACTCATAATCCCAGTACTTTGGGAGGCCGAGGCAGGGGGCAGATCATGAGGTCAGGAGATCGAGACCATTCTGGCTAACACAGTGAAACTCCATCTCTACTAAAAATACAAAAAATTAGCCCGGCGTGGTGGCATGTGCCTGTAGTCCCAGCCACTTGGGAGGCTGAGACTGGAGAATCGGTTGAACTGGGAGGTGTAGGTTGCAGTGAGCTGAGATCGCATCATTGCACTCCAGCCTGGGTGACAGAGTGAGACATAAAAAAAAAAAACAAAAAAAAAACCCAACTATTTGCTATTTTCTTTCTTTCTTTTTTTTTCAGTCCAGAGGTCTTTTATTTTGTTAACACTTAGGATGCCATGAATTCATGGGGAAGAGCTTCCAGCAGCTCAGGCTCCTTCCCACTGGTTCTCACACAGTCGTTTCTCTGGGTGGAGCAGGCTGGCGCTTCCGTTGAACCCGGGTACCCTTCTCTTTGGCTTCCTTCTTTCTTTTTTCCTTCCTGCGTTTCAGGAAGCTGTCTGAGCTCTTAGGACGCTTCATGTGCTCAGTGCGCACATTCATTCTCTTGGCAAGAATCTTGCCCTTACCTTGTTTGTTTACAACACTGCCACAGCACGCTGGGGAGCACTGCAAACTCTTCCAGTTTCGCCATGATAACATGCGTGGGGCATTCCTTTGTGAACAGCACCCACTCCCTTCACGTCTGCAGTATCACCTTCCTTACAGATTCGCATATACCTGGTCAGAGGAATAACTCCATGTTTTCTGAACGGCCTAGAGAACACACCACATATCGGGTGCCTCTCCTCTTTCCCTTTGTGTTCGTCATTTTGGTGAATTACTGGAAGATGATGCTTCTGGCCGAAAGGAAGAAAGGAACTATTTGCTATTTTCAAGAGATGCCTCTGAAGTATAAGGATACAGAAAAATTGAAAGTAAAAGGATAAATAAAATACCGTGCAAACATACACACACATAGATATGTGCACGTATGCATGTGCACACACACACATACACAGAGAAGAAGGAAAGGAGGGGACTGGTAAAACTATTATCAGACAAAATTGGCCTTAAGAGATAAAGAAAGATATTTCAAAATAATAGAATGGTCATTCTAACAGTAAGATATAAGACCCCAAATTTGCACTCACCTGATAACACACCAAATAGGTTAAGGCCTATAATATAGGGAACAGGAGTCAGCAACTAACTTTTGCTGGGAACGTGAATGGAGGCTTCACGGGGGAGGAGATACTTGAACTGGCTCGCTATGGACTGAATGTTTGTAACCCCCAAAATTCATATGTTGAAATCCTAATCCCAATGTAATAGAAGATGGGGCCTTTAAAAGGTAATTAGGTCATCAGGGAAGAGCTTTCATGAATGGGATTCGTGTCCTTATAAAGAAAAGAAGCAGGAGAGACGATCTTGGCTCCTGCCACCTTCACACTAGGAAGCAGGCTCTCACCAGACGCTGGATCTGCTGACACCTTGATCTTGGACTTCCCAGCCTCCAGAACTGAGAGAAACAAATCACTGTTGTTTAAACCACCAGTCAATGGCGTTTTTGTTATAGCAGCCCCAGTGGACTAGGACATGGGTCTTCAAGAATGTCTAGGCATTTTCTAGGTGGAAATGGCAACAGGAATAATAAGAACTGCTATTTCCTGATTTATTTACCTATAACATTTCACACAAATCTTTTCTTTCTTTTTTTTTTTTTTTTGAGACGGACTCTTGCTCTGTCGCCCAGGCTGGAGTACAGTGGTGCAATCTTGGCTCACTGCAACCTCCGCCTCCCGGGTTCAGGCAACCACGGCCAGCTAATTTTTGTATTTTTAATAGAGACCGGGTTTCACCATGTTGGCCAGGATGATCTCGATCTCTTGACCTTGTGATCCGCCTGCCTCGGTCTCCTAAAGTGCTGGGATTACAGGCGTGAGGCACCGCGCCTGGCCTTTTCACACAGATCTTAAAAGAGTCCTGCAATGTGGGCACCATAAGTCCCCAGCAGATAAATGACACCGAGGCCAAAAGAGGGGAAGCAGTTAGATTAGGATGATGGAGCAAGTGGTGACAGATCTAGGATTTGAACTGAGATCTCTCTGCTTCCAAAACTGAGGCGTTTTACCTTTGGCCGCTCTGCGTCCTGTGCAGAGGCATTGTGTTTGTTTGTGGTATCACTGGCTTGACTTGTGTCTGAAGTATTTATTTGAGGAAGACAAAGAGTTGAGCAGCCGTAATTATGTTTTGAATTATAATGTTCCCAAGTTAAAAACAGTTGTTAGATGATGTAACAACAAAAGCATGTGTTATCAATGAGAACTCACAAATCTCTAACAGGTGACTTTACTGAAAGTCTCAGCTGAGACACCAGCAAATCATGCATATCCCAGAATATGTATTGATATGCTTACTGTCATCTAATGGCAAACATATGATAATTGCGGGGAAAATGTACAAGAAAAAAGAAAATGAAGCTTTAGAGTATAGTAACCGAAAACCTAAAGTCATAAATGACAGTGAGCATTGGAACCTTACGTCACGTTGTTTAATAAATATTTGTTGAATGAATAATTCATCGCCAAGCTGTATGTCAGCTGCCTTTGTTTCATAATCCCCATGATTTATTTTTCCTTTTATTTTAAAAGTAAAATTGTTTTTTCCTGCTTTTAGAAATGTTAAAAAGACCAAAAAAAAAAAAAAAAAGGTAAAAATAAGAAACAGCAATCATCCATGGTTTCAATACTCACAGAATCAATTCTGGTCAACAGTCTTAATGGGTTTTCTTCCAGTAGTTCTTTGTAAGAAAAAAAAAATCAGAATTCATTGTTTTAAAAAATTACAATTTTTTAAACCCAAGCCAAAAATAGTCCATAAAAATTAAAACTTTCAAAAATAAAAGTGATACCTATTCATTACCTATAATGAAATCAAACCACGCTGAAAATCCCAGAGTTAGAAGTAAAAAAAAAAACCCCAAATCCCACCAGCCAGAAATGACCATTAATATTAGGTGAACATTACTTTTGGACAACTCTATCTGCAGATACACACATTTGTGGCCTGCCACTGCCTCACGCCAAGGATGGATGAAGGAACAGATGGGCAGAAATACTTCTACAAAACTGGTAGGATCAGATTTTGGATAAGATTTTATTTATTTATTTGAGATGGAGTTTTGCTCTGTCACCCAGGCAGGAGTGCAGTGGTGTGGTCTCGGCTCACTGCAACCTCCAGTTTCTGGGTTCAAGTGATTCTCCTGCCTTAGCCTCCTGAGTAGCTGGAACACAGGTGCCCACCCACCACCATACCTGTCTAGTTTTTGTATGTTTAGTAGAGACAGGGTTTCACCATGTTGGCCAGGCTGGTTTCAAAATCCTGACCTCAGGTGATTCACCCACCTCGGCTTTCCAAAGTGGTGGGATTGCAGGCCTGAGCAACCGTGCCCAGCCAGATTTTGGATACTATTTTAAATTTAATTTTACTTGAATTTAACAGAACGAAGTAAAAGGGAAGTCAACGGAGTTGCTGGATTCACATAAATGTTTCTTCTACATGAGACACAGTGTCCCAGAAACATTCCTCTAAGTTTAAGAAAAGAAACAAGCTGAAGGCATTATGATTTTCTTCTAGGATATATTTCTATTTTCATTTGTGTAGACTGACTTCTTGCTGGGAAAGCTGAGTTAACTGGCTGCACCACACTGGCGTGAACAGTTCTTAAGATGATGAAATCCTTCCATGTGAGTTGGTGAAGAGTGGCTGCTGGGTCCTCTCCCTTGGGGTCCCCCTCTGTTCTGGTTACCCTGAGTCCACTGCCAAGACCCCCCAGACCCCCTTTCTTGGGGCAAATGGGACTCTGGACTCTACTCCCAGCCCCCCTTCCACATTCCCCTTCCACCAAGGTAGCCCAGTTTTCACATGTTTTTATGCTGGTGTCCATGTAAGGCATTGTTTGTAGAATATATTCAGCCAGCAAGGGGGTTAGAAGGCTTGAAAGCTGCTGCCCCAGCCTGGCGCTCAGGACCCTGCAGCTCACCCAGCCCCCGAGTCTGAGAGACTGGAGCTCTTGCTGGCTTTTCTGCCTGAGCACCCACCGCTCATTAAGATGTGAAAGCGCCTGTCTGCAATCACCATGTAATTACCTTGCTTCCTGATTGGTAGCAGACAAGGCCAGCAGGTGTGGAAAACCCCTGGTGAGTTGGCTCCAATGGTGGGGGGGGCCTGCGGGAAGGGAGTGGGTTTCTCTCGGGCCCAGTTCTGTGCTCCGCCCTGTGGCCCGGGCCCCAGACACAGGATCTTCACTGATCCCTTGAGGGGCGTGGTCCTCCCCTTGACTGAGGCCGGCGTGGTCCTCCCCTTGAATGAGGCCGAGAAATATGTGTCTGCCTGAGACCCCACGTCGGTGGGGCAGCCTGAATGTGAACCCAGGGCTGCCTCACATCAGGACTTTGCTGTTCCCGCCCAGTCCACACAGAGGGAAGGAAAGGGGTAAGCGGGGGCTGGAGCTGGGGGGCTCAGGGCACACCTTCGTGCTGCCTTTGGAGACTGCCGCCCGAAACATGACTCAGCGCTTTTGCATCCCTGCCCAGTGCAGCAGGCCCAGGCGCAGGAAGGTGTGTAGAGTGGATGAGGAAGGGAGACCCTGGGGAGAATGAACCCCCTTTGGTGCTCCAGAGAGCTGGCTTTGTAGTCCAAAGCAGAGGGTCTTGGAGTCTGATGACCTGAGTTTAAGTCCCAATTCTGCCCTCATCCCTGTGCCCTCGGGCAGCTCACTCTTGTGAGCCTCTGTTTACCCCTCTGATGATATAGCTGTTTACCACCTCATGGTAGGACGGTTAGGGGGTGCTCTGAGGACCCCACCAGGGACCCCCCCCAGTGGCAATGTTCATTACTTGGTGAGCCTGGAAACAAAGCTGGGCTTCTGTTTACCCTCCTGTTCCCACAGCTTACTGTGAGCATGTGATGTGCACTGGGGTAGGAAAGAGGTCTCCAGCTGTGCCCCCAGCTGGGTCATGGACTTTGGCTATGCTTCGTGTGTGGAAGCAGGAGAGGCCACAGGTCAGGACTCAGCCTAAGAAGCAGCCCCATGGAATGACATCTGTGAATACACACATACTCGGTGGTGGGAGCAGCCTGCAGTCCCTGGATGGCTGCCGACCCGAGTCTCACCAAAGCTCTGAGCCCACAGGACTCACAGGGCGCGGGGAACGAGGGAGGACACATGGGCAGGAGGGAGAACAAGCCAGATGGGACCACATGTGTGAGGTGCGGCGGGTGGCGTGGGGTGAAACCCGTATCTGCCAGTGACTTGGGTGGTGGGGGCGCCCTGCCCGAGCCTGGCCTGTCACACACCTAAACACACATGGCGCAAGAATCAGACAAGGGAAAGGTGGGCCATTTGTGGCCTGCCACTGCCTCACGCCAAGGAGGCGGCACGCAGATCAGCAGAGACACGTGTGAGCGACAAACCGCTGCTGCCACTTCCACCTCCTCCTTCCAAATCTCCCATGGGAGCGGCTCCTGTGGCCCCTCCTAACCAGAAATGTGCAGGGGTGGGGAGCTCCTGCAGTGAGCTGCTCCCCACGGGAGAAGAGCCCTGCCCTGCAGCCACCCAGCAAACTGCGCTCTGAAGTGATACTTCTAGGGACACTGACCTGGGGTCATTAGTGGCTCCTTTGAGCTGCCCTGTGGGAGGGTCAAGGGCTCAGTGCTGGGCGCAGGGACCTTTGCCTCAGTCACCTGTCCCTGCCTTGTCCCCGACAGACATTGGGGGTCCCCACCATGTTCACTTCTACCATATTTCCAAGCCCACTCCCTTCTCTCTGCCCCGCAGCCTTACCCCAGGCCAGCCCCACCCTAGCTCGGCCCCAGGGTGGCCCTCCAGGACTGGGGCACTCTGTCCTCACACTGAGGCTACCACTAGACCCTGTCACTTCTCGCTTTTGCCTTTTTAGTGGTCCCAACTGCAGCAGTGGATAGCCTGCCATCAGAATCTCCTGGGGAGTTTTTCCAGAGTGTGGGAGTCAGCTCCACCCCGGCTGACCAGACCAGAACCCAAAACCAAAAGCCCGGCCTCAGCAAGCAGGTTCAGAGTCACAGGCCCACGGAAAACTCCAAGCCCTTTGTTGGCCATCCAGCTCCTTTGAGATTTTGGGGCTTCATCACAACTGCCCTCGAGGGGCTGAAGGCTCCAGGGAAGGTGGAGACATCGGATAGTCAGAGGTTAATTTGGGTCACATCCTCATCTCCAGCCTGATCCCTTGCCCCCAATGCCAGACCCCACACCCCATGTTCCATTTGCCCTAAACTCCTCCTGATGCCTGGGTCACACCCACATTTTTGCTCACAGTCTCCTTGCTGTCCAGAACATCTTCTCCCCAGCTCCTTTCCTTGCGGCAAACTCCTATTCATGCTCCAAGGCACTACTCAAAGTCACTTCCTCTGTGAAGCCCTCCCTGATTGCTCCCACAGCCACACTCCCACCTCACATTCGCTTTCAGTGCTTTCCACTTTGTTTTGTGCTGTGTGGTTCTCATGCCTGACTCCCTACTAGACTGGCAAGTTTTCAAGGGCAGGGGCCTGACTCCCTGTTCAGTAGCCACAGCAAGGTCTGGCACAAAGTAGTGAAGGAGTGAATAAGCAAATGAACAAATAACCAACCTTCACCTTTGGGCGCAGGCCTAGCGAGTAGGAGGTGCAGATTGGTTGAGGGCTAGTGGAAGACGGAATCACTGGGGCTTCACCACAACTGCCCTCAAGGGGCCAAAGGCTCCAGGGAAGGTGGAGGCCTCTGGTAGTCAGATGTTAATTTTCTTGTGATTAAAAAAAAAAATTGTGCTCTCGGTAAAAATCCAAATCGTTATGGAATTGTGCAAAGTAAAAGCTGCCAGTTCTCCCCTCCCCACCCACAGTCCCCTTCTGTTTCAGAGGTAACCTCTGCCGGGAGACTTGTTTTCAGTGGAAAGTTTTGGGACCCTGACAGGTCTGACCGGTTTCTCCTACCACTTGAGCTGGGGCCACCATCTGTGGTGACCTGTGGCTGGGATCTACATGCTCTTCACCCCAGGCCCCTCTCAGAGCTATCTGTGCCCCTTCCTTGATGCCCGCGTGGTCAGCACCACGCAGGTTGGCTCCACAGCAGCACAGAGTCTGACAGTGGCCCGTGACTTCGCCTCTCTGACCTTCAGTCTCTTCGTCAGTCTCTTATCTGTTACTCTTCAGCCTTGCTGCCAGGGTGGTCATGAGGGCTGACTGCGGAACAGGCTGTGAATACCCAGCTCAGGACCTTGGTAAATATTCCCGCTTCATTCCCTCTTCCACCTTAAGCCTACCCTGTGAGGCAGGCTTTGAGGTGGGCCTGCCTGTGCAGAGTCCTGGAGAGGTCTGGGTGAATGCACGCCTCAGAAAAGCCCCCTGAGCCCGGAGAGAGCCTGCCGTTCATTCGTTTACTGCACACGTTCCCCAAGCACCCACTCTGGACCCTTGGAGAACAGAGCTGAGTGAGCTGGGAACCCCAGGAAGGAGCCCGTCCTTGGCCAGGAACCTGCTAGGCTGTGAAGGGCTGAGATCTGGCCTGGGAGCTGTGGGTGCAGTAATGAGCAGGACCCGCTTGCCTGGGTTCCGTGTGAATGTGGGAGGATAACTGGGGGGACTCACATCTCATCAGCTCCCTCTCTCTCCCCCTTCCTTCTTTACATCCCAGTGAGAGCATCAGGCCTGCCAACAACCCCATGGTACAACAAGAAAATGGCATGCCGGAGGTAGGTGCAGAGCTTTGGGGAAGGTTTCCCAGTGCTCATGAAGCTGGAGCTGGGACCTGAGGGGTGAGGAAGGGCATTCTGGTTGAGGGATCTGCATGTGGCAAGGTGCAGAGGCAGGAAAGAAGCTGTCTGCTCTGGGAAACAGCATCGGTTTATTGTGTGTAGTGGGGAGGTGGCAGGCGTGGGGGTGTGGTGGGGTGTGGGGTGTGGCGAGGGGCCCCTGCTGGGTGTGCAGCCATTGGTCCAGGAAGTCAGGCGCCCCCCTCCCCCGGGGTTGCTCCCTGGCTGCTTTGGGAGGAAGCGGCCTGGACCTCAGGCTGCACAAAAGGAGGCTTTGACACTGATTGGGAAGTGAGGGGGGAGGAGGGAGGAGGGAGCTGGTGTGTCTTTTTGGATGTAGCTCAGGAATCTGCTCCTCCTCCCTCCAGCACCATGGCAACAGGCCTCTGAGAACTGTCGATCTGATGGTGGGGGTGGGCTGGGGGCGGAGGGCAGCTCTGTGGCCCTGGGCCAGTGGCTTCCCCTCTCTGAGCCTCAGTTCGGGCATTATTATGTGGGGATGGCCGTACTGATGGGGCGGTGGCTGTGAGGAGTCCTGAGGGACCAGACCCAGAGTGGTCAGCTCCTCAGAAACATTTTTAGAGGGAGGGAGGGAGGGAGCTGCAGGAGCATCCTGGGTGGCCCTGCGTCCTGAAGGTTTGGCAAGGCCATCAGAGTCCTTGAGCCTAAGTGGCCCCTCAGAGTCACTGTGCCTCTCAGGAACGGGCCTGCCTCGGTGGTCCCATGCACTCAGTTTCTAGCCAGTAGACCCCGTGGGAGGCAGGATGGCTGCTGGGTCCCGGCAGCCCCTGCACCTGGAGGGCTGGCGGCAGGTCCTCATAGCCACCCCAGCACAAGCTGCACCCCCGAAGCACCAGGGCTTTTGCTGTTTCTAGAACTCCACCAGAGCAGGAAATGGGGGGTGAACCCCAGATTTGTTTCCCAGGGCTGTCATTACAAACCGCCACTAACCGGCTTAAAACAACGGAATTGATTCTCTGACAGCCCTGGACTCTGGAAATCCGAGGTCGGTGCCGGCAGGACCACGCCCCCCGGAGGCTCTGGGGGAGGCTTCTTTGCCTCTCCCAGCTCCTGGTGTCTGCACGCACTCCTGGGCTTGCGGCCGCCTCCCACTGGTCTCTGCCTGGTGTGCACATGGCCTCCCCTGCGTGTTTCTGCGTCTTTGCTGCTTCTTAGAAACACACCGACCATCGCATTAGGGCCCACCATCAGCCAGCGTGGCCTCATCTTAACTCATTACGTCTGCAAAATCTCCATTTCCAAATAAGGTTCCATTCTGGGGTCCTGAGTGGACATGGGGACACCATCAACCCATCATAAGGCCCGCTTGGGCAGCCTCAGGGGGAAGCCGGGCCAGCTTTAACTGAAAGTAGAGGGCTGCAAGGGTCCCACACAGGGGCTTGACCCGGTGTCCGGCCTGCAGGGCACAGGGTGGAACCTGTAGGCAGGGACAGATGGAACGATACACAGGACTCACGCCCAGAGTTCTGCGTGTGGAGATGACAGAGGGCAGCGTCCCCCTGACTGCCCGTCACTCATGGAGCGTGGAAACCCCTGCTGAGGCAACAGTGCCAGCCGGCCGTGAACTCAAACCCTGGTTGGGGTGGGGGCTCTCAGTGGTTCCAAAGTCAGCCAAGATCTTGGTTCTGGGCCACCTGGGGCTCTGGAGTCAGACACTTCGTGTCTGAGTCTCCACCAGTTACTGACTGAGTGACCCCAGCAGTGTGCTCACTGCTCTGGGTGTCCCTGTTCCCCGTGGATGGCATCATCGCCTCCCTTATGGAGATCAGAAGAAGCAAATGGGAACCTTGGCTCCGTGCCTGTCGCAAGGGAAGTGCTTGATAGATGGCGCCCTTCTGCGCCAAGGAGAGAGAAAGCAGAGGGGGCCTAGTTTAAACTGCAGGCCTGGAAGGCCTGTGACTTTCAGGGGAGCTGGGAAGGGGGCCCCGGCTCCCCCGGGCTGCATGCCAGCTGGGCAGAGCAGGATGGGCCTGGTACGTATGCCTGGGGCCATGCAGCAAGGCCTCGTGCTTCTTTTTTGGACCCACTTGATGGATGGGGAGACTGAGATTCAGAGAAGGGAAGTGATTTGCCAGGGACGCCCAGCTGATACACAGAGAATGGATTTCAAATCCGCCTGACCACAATTCCAAGCATTGTTTTCTTGGGCCAAACCTTGGGCGTTGGAGGCTGGTTCTGACCTGTGATGGCTCCATTTTAGGCAGAATATTGTGTTTGATTTTAAATTTGCCTGTTTACCACAGACCCTCATTTCCCAGTTGTTTTCCTCCCAGGGATCTTCACCCACAAGCGGACTCTGACGGCTTCAGGAGCTTAGATTCCGCAATCAGCTAAGTTTGATGTAAGGCCTTCCAGGTTACAAGGCTGAGTTATTTTCCACTATTCATTTGTTCACTTTACATAACATGCAACTATGAGCACCTGCTGTATACTGGGCACGGTGTCAAACACCAGGTTTACAGAGGTGGACAAGGCACTGCTCTTGCCTCCAGGGTCTCCAGCCCATCACGGGCCCCAGGTCCTTTGTCAGACGCTGGTGATAAAATGTCGAAGGGAGTCTGTTTAAGATGCAGGTGAGTTGGACGGCTGGGGTGGGAATGCCTGCTGTCCCGGAGAGTGGGGAAGGGACAGAGGTGTCATTTACTGCAGATGTCAAGGAGTTTGGTTCAGAAAAAGAGCAAAGGCGTGTGCCCAGGGTGTGGGACCGCATGCAGGAAGACAAGGTGAGGCAGACGCTGCTCTGGGGACTGTCAGGGACTCCAGTGGTTGGTGTTGGGGGGTTGAGAAGTGGAGGTGGAGGCAGAGGCCAGGACGAGTCTAAGCATGGGATGGGAGGCTGGGTGAGAGGCTAGCGCAGACAGGCGGAGGGAGGCGTGGCAGGGCAGTGATGGGAGGAGGGCCTTTGGGGTGAGGTGCAGTCTCAGTAGTTCTGTGGGTCTGGCTGCTTCCCAGGAGCTGACTAGACCCTCACAGCCAAGTTCACGGTCCTTTGCAGTCTGACCTTAACCTACCCGCCCAGCCCAATCCCTCTGCAGCTGCTGCTCACACCTTCCAGCCCGAGAACGTCTTCCCAGCCCTGAGCCTGTCACACGCCTGTGCACCTCTGCACCTGCTGGTCCGCTCATGCCCACCCAGGCATCAGTTGAAGCCCAAATATGCCATCATCTGAGAAACATTCCCAGTGTCCCCACAGGAAGAGGCTGGTGCTTCCTGTCAGCCACTGCAGCCTGGACACCTGCCTATTCACTTGTGCTGTCGCCACACTGCACCGCCATGGCTCATGCATGTGGGTTTCCTCTCTTGCTTTCTCTTCCCTGCTACCGAGTGTAGCCTTCTTACTTATCTCTGTATATCACTTGCCCCCAGGAACAAGGTCCACAGCACAGTAGCTGCTCAGGGCATTTGATGAAAGGAGGAATGAGTTCGCTGGCAAGGTAGGTGGGGGGATGGTGGGATGGATGGAGGGATGAGTGGATGGAGAGAGGATGGAAGGACGGAGGGTGATAATGGATACTTGGGTGGGGAAGTGGCGGGATCATGGATCTCTGGGTGGGTGGGTGAGTGAGTAGGTGGCTGGATAGGTGGTTAGGGAGGGGGATGTGGATAGAGGTCGGCGAGGTATGGATAGGTGAACACGTGGATAGACAGATGCGTGAGGGGATTGGTGTGGACAGATGGGTAGAGGAGGAATGGTGAACCCATAGGTAGGCAGATGAGTGAATGGGTGGCTGGATAGGTGGGCGGGTGGGTGGTAGATGGATGAAGGAGACGGTGGATAAGTTGTACTTGCTGAACCGGTTTACATCCGGGCAACACAGAAGAAAGGATTATGCACAAGGACAAAAGTTGCTGGGTTAGATTTCATGGGGAGTAGGTGGATGGATGATGGGTCGGGGAGGAAAACCATAGGCTGGTGGACTCTGTCATTATTCCCCCAAATTTGGATGCAGCAAGCCCAGTTGCGCTGATTCCAAAGGACCGACTCAGGTGGATGCAACAGGTGCTGATCATAATCCCAAAAGACACAAGCCCAGTGCTGTGATCCTAAATGCTGAAACCCCAAAATGTCAAAATCTCCAAGTCTAAATCCCCCAAATCACAATTCCAAGAGATTAAAATCTTGAATGTTGAAATCCTGAAAGCCAAATTCTGAGGAAAGGATCAGTGTGTTTTTGGTGGTACACAGGATGGTCGCACTGTGTTCGTTGCATCAAGTTAGGTGAACTAGAACCTTGTTACTGTCTTTATTTGGAAATTAAGTGTGGTTTAAGGAGATGTATATGGGTGCCGAGTTGACAACGGGTGGATTTGTGGACTTAATTTTAGGTGCTGACTTGACTGGATTAAGGAATTTGGGTGTGGGCCAGGTGCAGTGGTGCACGCCTGTGATCCCAGCACTTTGGGAGGCTGAAGTGGGCAAATCACTGGAGTTTAGGAGTTTGAGACCAGCCTAGACAACATGGTGAAACCCCATCTCTATTTTAAAAAAATAATACAAAAATTAGCCTGGCATGATGGTGCACACCTGTGGTCCCAGTTACTTGGAAGGCTGAGGAGGGAGGATCGTTTGAGCCCAGGAGGTCAAGGCTGCAGTGAGCTGGGATCGTGTCACTGGGATCGAAAAAAAGAAAAAGAAAGAAGGAAATGTTGGTTTGGCTGGGCGCGGTGGCTCACGCCTGTAATCCTAGGACTTTGGGAGGCCGAGGTGGGTGGATCACCTGAGGTCAGGAGTTCAAGACCAGCCTGGCCATCGTGGTGAAACCCCATCTTAAAATTAAAAAAAGAAAAAAAAGAAAAAAAAAGAAAGAAACGTTGGTGTTTCTATGAAGGTGTT
Source organism: Cacajao melanocephalus (assembly GCA_963573385.1). Classification (NCBI taxonomy): domain Eukaryota; kingdom Metazoa; phylum Chordata; class Mammalia; order Primates; family Pitheciidae; genus Cacajao; species Cacajao melanocephalus. Next base: position 23,311 of record CAUYLG010040095.1, read on the forward strand.
TCCAGAAGAGGTTGGTGAGCGAGTCTGGGTGGATTAGGTGATCAGGTGGGGAAGTTCTCCCCTCACTGTTGGTGGCACCATTTAATTGGCCAGGGGCCTGAGAGAGCAAAATAAGAGGACAAATTGGTCTCCGTTTGTTTGTTTGTTGAGACAGAATCTCACTCTGTTGCCCAGGCTGGAATGCAATGCTGAGATCCCGGCTCTCTGTGACCTCCACCTCTCAGGTTCAAGCGATTCTCCTGCCTCAGCCTCCCAAATAGCTAGGATTACAGGTGTCTGCCACCACGCCCAGTGAATTTTTGTATTTTTTAGTTGAAACGTGGTTTTGCCATGTTAGTCAGGCTGGTCTTGAAGCCCTGACCTCAAGTGATCCTCCCGCCTCAACCTCCCAAAGTGCTGGGATTACAAGTGAGAACCACGGCACCTGGCCCGAATTGGTCTCTTTCCGAGAGCTGGGACTTTTCCTCTGCTGCCTTGGACATTAGAAATTTGGCTCCACGAAACTACACTTATCACATGCTGTGTGTGTAAGCACTGGACACATATGGAAAACCATCGAAACTTCCTCAGTAAATGAAGAGGTGCTCTTTATGTATGACTGTATTTGTGAAAGAAAAATTCTCCAGATCTCTGCTCTTTGGGAGATCCAGGCATCTCTGGGTGACTGCCTATGCTGTGATGCCCCATCATGGTTTAATTTTAATTTTTATTTTTGAGACGGAGTCTCACTCTGTTGCCCAGGCTGAAGTGCAGTGGTACGATCTCGCTCACTGAAACCTCTACCTCCTGGGTTCAAGTGATTCTCCTGCCTCAGCCTCCCGAGTAGCTGAAATTAAAGGTGCCCACTACCATGCCTGGCTAGTTTTCGTATTTTAGTAGAGACAGGGTTTCACCATGTTGGTCAGGCTGGTCTCGAACTCCTGATCTCAAATGATCTGCCCGCCTTGGCCTCCGAAAGTGCTGGGATTACAGGCGTGAGCCACGGCACCCAGCCCCATCATGGTTTTTTATTGATTTCATTAAAGACTTAGGTTGTCCATCAGGGTTTTTCAGACGACCACAGTTACACAGCTGGGTGCACACAGTTACCAGCCATGGTTCATTGCCAGCCACAGTGAGGTATGTTTGTACATGTCACTTTTTCGTCTGTTCATGACTGTTAAACCCTCATGATTGTTGTTAGCCTACCTGAGTGTTTATGCTTGCAAATACATGTATGTCATTTTCGCCTATTCCATTGTGTAAAATGGCCTGTGAAGTGTTCTGTCATGTTTTTATGTTTTTCAAGTAAATCTCCTGTTAGACATGTAAATCAATCTTTTAAATAACTTTGAAAAATTATTTTTTTCCAGGATTATATTTTCAGGATTTTTGATCTTTCGGGATTGTGATTTTACGGATTTTAGATTTTAGAGATTTTAATCTGTTAGGATTTTAACATTTGGAATTATAGTATTTGGGATTGTGTCTTTTGGGATTACGGCCAGAACCCAGATGGGACTTGAGGGCGGAACACATGACAAGGCAGGGAAGGGTGAGACCAGGATCCAGCCCTGGGAAATGTGTGGCACAGGGCCTGGCCAGCTGGCTGGGACACAGGGCGGAAGAGAGGTGCCACCAGACCCCTGCCAGCCTGCAGTGGCATCCGTCTCTGTGTGGGCAGGGTCTCCAAGTCCCAGCCTGCCAGGGTTCCCTGCTCCCTGCCCAAGATCTATTTTCCATCAACCTGTTTTTTTTTTTTTTTGAGACGGAATCTCATTCTGTCACCCAAGCTGGAATGCAGTGGTGCGATCTTGGCTCACTGCAACCTTTGCCTCCTGGGTTCAAGGGATCCTTCTGCCTCAGCCTCCAGAGTAGCTGGGATTACAGGCATGTGCCACCACACCCAGCTAATTTTTGTATTTCTAGTAGAGACTGTGTTTCACTATGTTGGCCAGGCTGGTCTCAAATGCCTAACCTCAAGTGTTCCTCTGGCCTCGGCCTCCCAAAGTGCTGGGATGATAGGTGTGAGCCACCACACCTGGCCCATCAACCTGGTTTTGAACTTTCTGCCTGAGCCTTGAACTTGACCCCTCTGGGTTGCTAACTTGGGGCACGTGTCCTCAGACTTCATGCCAGTCTCCTCCCCAGGGTTCCTGCAGGCTACTTAGCTGGATCCATCCCTGGCCTAGTCAGGCCCCCGCTGGCTGGGGAGAGACAGCAGCCCAGCACATGTGGACTGTGAGGGTTCGTCGTAGGTGTTAACAGGACCGGATTGAGGAGTATGAAGAGCATTGGTAAAGTGCGGCTCCTGGGTGTGTCTGTGCAGCTGCTCCAGAGAAGACTGCACTGAGTAGGGAAGATCCGCCCCCAGTGATGGTAGGCGCCATCCAGCTGGCTGTGGGCCCAGAGAGCACAAAAATGGAGACCAAAAGTGAATTCCTCTCTCCCTCCTGGGGCTGGGACTCTCTCCTTCTGCCCTTGGACATCAGATTTCCAGGCTGTAAGACTTGTACCGATGGCTACGTGGGTTTTCAGGCCTTTGGTCTTGGACTGAGAGTTATAGCATTGACTTACTGTGTTCTGAGCCTTTCAGACTGGGACTGAACTTGGCTGCGGGCAGAGTTCTCCAGCTTGTGGAGGGAACTAGGGTGGGACTTCTCAGCCTCCATAATGGAGTGTGCCAACTCCCCTCAAAAATCCCCTCTCATGCCTCTCTATATCTCTATCTCTCCATCCATCCCTCATGTATCTGTCCAGCCATCTATCTTTCCATTTGTCCATCCAACCATCCATCCACTCATCTATCCTTCCATGTATCCATCTATTAATGAATCAATCATCCATCCATCCACCCATCTATCCATTCATATATCCATCTGTCCATCTATTTGTCTCTCCACCCATCCATCTGTCCATCCATCCATCCATCCATCCATCCATCCATCCATCCATCTATACATCCATCAATCTACCCCTTCATTCATCTATCCATCTGTCTGTCTGGCTTTCCATCCATCTGTCCATCCATTGAACCTTCCATCTGTCCATCCACTGAACCTTCCATCTCCTATTGGTCTGTCTCTGTAGATCCCTGACTAGTACTGGGATAACTACTATCTCTCAGATATGCCCATGCCCCAGGTGCTTTTACTTCTGGACTTCAAGCATCCAAAGAGCTCAATGCCTGAGCTTTACTTTTGCTGACTGTGTCTCTTTTCTTCTTTTGTATTTTAAACACAAAAGGAACTTGTCCCTGTGGATTTTAGGAAGACAAAAACCAGCTGGTATTAGCCCCTTGTCTCCCCTTCCACAGGGAAGAGGGGGAAGTACTCAGACCTTAAAGGGGCTCACTCTGGAGTGGGGCAGGCAGGACAGAGGGCAGTTCTGAGAGCTCCTTACTGGGTCAGGAGGAGGCAGAGCTGTGGGACCTGTGCCTGGCAGGTGGCAGGTGGCAGGTGACCCTCAGGATGTGGCCCTTGGCACCTGGTTCCTCATTGTGGCCAGCATCCTGCAAGGGTGCCCAGGCCCAACCCAGGAGCTGAGGAACTGCAGGTGCCCACATGGGCACAACTGGGCCCTGAGGGGTCACTGGGGGAATCATGGGTCCTGGAGTGACCGCAGTGAATTTCCCAGCAGCCTTGTAGAAGACGGCTTTCAGAAATCGGAGATTTCCTTTACCCCATATTGTCAAGAACAATTGTCTCAGCCCACATTGAATATAAAGAAAATCAGGACAATGGGCGTGCTTTGTCAGCCCCTAGATCCAGAACTGGATTTGGAAAAAGCTTGTCCCCAGCAGTCTGGGTTGCAGCCTTTCCGGTCTCTTGCTGATATCCTGCAGGCAAGGCCAAGTCAGGGTTGGGGGTCCTTGCTCTCAAGGCATTAGAGGGTCCAGGGCTCCTGGCCATGCTGAGAGCTCCTGAGGGTTTGGCCTTTTGGGCCTGGAGATGGAGGCCTCTGATGGACCTCTCTGTCCCTGGGGGAGGAGAGGCAGGGCATCCCCCACCACTTCATTGGGCAAGAGGCCACAGTGGCCTGGATTAAGGGGGGGTGTTGAGAGAGGGACCCAGGCGTGCCCAGAACTCTGTGTACCAGCCCCATGTCAGGCTCTGGGCCGCTGTGTGCTCCTTCCTGGGCAACGAGATGGGAGGACATAAAGCCAGGCGGGTATTAACTGTGGATGGTGCCATCCTAAGTGCTTTACAGGAATTCTCTCGCATTGAACCCTTGCAGCCGCCCTCTGAGGAGGGTGCTGTCTGGTCTGTGCTGCTATAACAAAATGCCACCGCCTGGGTGATTTACAAGCAGTAGAAGCTTATTTCTTACAGTTCTGGAGGCTGGGATGCCCAAAATCACGGTGCTGGCAGGTTTGTGTCTGGTGAGGACTGTTTTCTCTGCTTCGAGAGGGACCCTGTTGCTGCTTCCTCTCTAGGAAGATAAGCACTGTTCTCACATGGAGGAACAGAAGCGGAAAAGGCGCGAACAGTTGTCTTGTGCCTCTCATATAAGGGCACTAATCCCATTCTTGAGGGCTCCACCCTCAAGACCCAATCCGCTCCCAAAGGCCCCACCTCTTAATGCTGTTGCATTGCTGGTTATGTTGCAACATAAGAATCTGAGCGGACACATTTAGACCGTAGCGGGCACCATTAGTAAGCCCATCTTACACATCAGGAAACCAGAACACAGAGAGGTTCAGCCATTTGTGTGAGATCACACAGCCAGGATTGGGTGTGGGTTCCAGCTCTTCTGGACGTGCTGGTTTAGGGCACTTTATTTCACCTCTTTCTGCTTGTCTTCTCAACTGTAACATGCGGTGGCCACGGTACAGTTATTATTACTGTTGTTGTCCTGGGGAGACCCATGTGTTCATGGCACCCACATGGCAGATGCTGTGCCCAGGCTGTGGACTCTGGATAGGCTCAGGTCCATGCCTTTCCCTGACACTCTGTCTTCCAGTGGTCCCCGTGCCCCTAGACCCCAAGGGCAGTCAGCTCTCCCCCCACCCGTTTTTTTTTTTTTGAGACAGGGTCCCACTCTGTCACCCAGGCTGAAGTGCAGTGACGTGATCAAGGCTCATTGCAACCTTGACCTCTCCAAGCTCAGGTGATCCTCCCACCTCAGCCTCCCGAGTAGCTAAAACTACAGATGCACACTACCACGCCCAGCAAAGTTTTATACATGTATATATTTTTGTAGAGACAGGGACTTGCTATGCTGGTCTTGAACTCCTGGACTCAAGTGATCTACACACCTCGGCCTCCCAAAGTGCTGGGATTGCAGGCAGGAGCCACCGTGCCCCGACGGCTTCCCTCCTAATCACATTCATGATTGCATTTAGGGCCCATCCAGATACTCCAGGGTGATCTTCCCATCTCAGAGTCCCTAACTTAATCCCACCTGCAAAGCCTCTGCCATCTAAGGCATCCACAGGCTTCAGGCATTAGGACCAGGGTATCTTTGGGGGCCATGGTATCCAGTGTGATGATTTATTGTTACCTGTGATTCAGCTTACTGCAGTGTACATATGGCCACGGGGCCACCACTCTTTTGTCTCTCTGTCTGTGGCTGTCATCTGTGAAGAGCTGCAGCACTTTTCCCACTGAGCCTGGATGCAGCCTCAGAAACCTTGCTGTTGTGGCCGTTGTTGGAGATGGGGTCTCACTATATGGCCCAGGCTAGCCTCCCACTCCTGGGCTCAAGCAATCCTCCTGCCTCAACCACCCACCCCCGCCTGAGTAGCTGGGACTGCAGGCATGCGCCATCATACCCGGCTAAATCTTTAAAATTCTTTTGTAGAGACAGTCTCACGATGCTGCCCAGGCTGGTCTCAAACACCTGACCTCAAGCAGTCCACCCATCTCGGCCTCCCAAGGTATTACAAGTGCTGGTATTACAAGTATGAGCCACCTCACCCGGCCAGAATGCTTCTTAATTTCCAAGTTGTTAGTCTGTTGGTCATCTTTTTTTAATTATTGGACTATCATCAGAGAAATGTTTTGTAAAATCTCTACTTTTAAAAATCTGGCTAAGTTTTTGTTTTGGTCAAGTATATAAGAGATGTTTGCAGCTAATCGATAGATATTAGAACAATTTCCTACTAAACAGCCTCACGGTTGTATCAATCGACTCCTTCATTTCCTTCTTGTCTTTGTCTGTTTAATTCTGCAGGGGATGCGTTAAAATGCCCTTTGTAATTTCTCTCCAGTTTTCTTGTCTTGATGATGGGAATCAGTTTCCACCCCTAGGGCCTGGCCAGGAGGCCAACCTGGCCCGGTGACTTCTCCACTACTGGAACCTGCAACACAGTGGAACACAGGACCTCCACGTGCTGGACCCTCAGCCTATGTGCCCCTAGCAGGAAGCCAGGAGCTGGTTGGAGGTCTCATCAGGAGAGACTAGGGCCACATTGTTTCAGAATGCTCTGCTGTAATCAGCCCTTCTGTGTTTCAGAGCTTTCAAAAAGAGCTGACTGGCCAGGTGCAGTGGTCAGGAGTTCGAGACCAGCCTGGCCAACATGGTGAAACCCCATCTTTACTAAAAATACAAAAATTAGCTGGGCATGGTGGCACACACCTGTAATTCCGGCTACTCGAGAGGCTGAGGCAGAGGAATCGTTTGAACCTGGGAGTTGGAGGTTGCAGAGAGCGGAGAATGCACCACTGCACTCCAGCCTGGGTGACAGAGCAAGACTCCATCTCAAAAAAAAAAAAAAAAAGAAAGAGGGAAGTAAAGGGTGACTTGACACAGAAGAGGTCATTGAGGCCACTGAGGCAAGAGGCCACCCTGATGACTTTAGGGTG